>JAMKQA010004527.1:0-68691 GCA_024699735.1 Posidonia australis | reverse complement strand
GCTCAAGATATTAGATCTTTGATCTTATTATGCAATATTATTGCATCAACACTTGACCCGGCACACGAGCGATATTTCTGAGCATTAGGACACACCCCCACACATCATGCACCCATATTTTAGACACCACACTCATTAGCATGGCATAGCATATCGCCCTTGGGCGTATAGCAAAGGCTGTAAAGCCGACATTTCTTTAGCAAAAGAGTAACCAATAGAAGCCCGATTTATCGGGCGTACGAGGGTGCCTAACACCTTCCTCGTACGTAATAGGGATCCTTACCCGCATTTCTGGTTTGCGCAGACCCTTCTTTTTTATTTGTTCTGCATGATTTTTCATGTTATATGGTTTTCCTCGTCTTCCATTTGAATAGACTAGGTGGTGACTCTTGCATTTTTGCATATTTTATTTTTACCGTGGCTTTGACGACTTTGGCACACATATCATTTGTTGCCATCCCCAACGGCATGGTTACAATTACTAAAGGTCTGAGTTGCCCATTCACCCATTAGACACCCATTCCTTGCTTCTTATTGGTTGTCCTAGATCTAGACATATACCATGAGGTACCTTGACCATCATGCCCTCATCCTAAATTTAAAACCTAATCAAATCCCATTAAATTACATCCAAGCCATCCATTTCAATTCTGTTATCAATCAACGACCTTCATGCATGCAAACTGCCTATATATTCACCTCCACCACATCCATAATGAGGTTGCCACAAGAAGCCAATGCCCTTGCCTCTAGAAGCCAACACACTCCTCCATCTCCAGCCACAGCCACCACCAAGCCTTCCTAGCCAATCACTCCTCCCCCTAGCACCCATCACACTGCATTTTCTCCACTGTATAGCCACCACACCTCATCGCATAACTAAGCCACAACACCCTCTCTTGAGCACTGCATAGCAACCACAACCTAACCTCCTCCACCTCCATCGTGTCCAGAGTCCCCACACCCAAAGAAACACCATTGTGAGTCACAACGTCAGGAGGGACAACCCACACATCCACACAGGTAAGCACATCTTCCCATAGCATAGTTATCTCTCCCTCATGCTCTATTTTACCTTGTCGATGTTTGGTTCCTTTGTTTTCATTTGCATTGTACTAGAATTTGCTTCTCCTATTTTCACTTGCATTGATGGGTTCCCGATGCCCATGTGAGGCTATCGGTCGTTGAGCACTAGCCATGACCCATCTCCATGCATGCAATCTCTTCCCCTTACCTCCACGACACTCCAGGAGAGGCCTCAACCATAGAATTCCCATGTTCAAGTCACTTGCCACGTCAGTGAGAATCATGCCTTGGCATCACTATGTTGATGCATTTGGGTTGGGGTGAGCACATTGTTTTGATTTGAATCTTATTGCATCGTGTTTTTTTATCATCGCACGTCCTTCCCATTGTGTGTTTGCAAGTTTTCATGATTGAAGTAGCCTTTGTTTCCATCATTTTCAAGTGATGAAACTAGCTGCCTGAAATTTGTAATAATTGGGGTGCGATCTACTAGCACACAGATCTGGTGTGAATACCTAGTGCATAAACCCCTAGTTCAGAGCACAGGTAGCAAGGCCAAGCCATGTTATGCATGTTTTCCTCGTACAATTTCAGTTTCTCGCATCTTGATCTGTCTTATCTGCGTGTACTTGCATTTTTGCATAGCATCGAGCATCAAATCTCATGGCATACATCTAGGAGTATCCATATTAGCAAGGCATCACATTTTTACCCTTGGGCATACGTTATTATGGCATATACATATGTCGACTTAAGCCACACATGCAAGCGGACTAAGCCAAGAAAGACCGACTTCATCGAACTTACAGGGGTGCCTAACCCCTTCCTCGTGTGTAACAAGAGTTCTTACCCTTTCTCTATCCGTAATGATCTAGTGTGCAACATCCATTGGCACGGAGCATCATTTATAGACATGCATTGCTTGTATCACATTTTCTTTACATTCAGTTTTTCCCATCGTCTGATTTTAATAGACCAGGTTGCAACTCTATTTTCCGTATCCTTTTTGTTTACCTTTCCACCTTGGTGTTTTAAGTCAAGATCCTTTCTCCGATGCACCACTCTCTGTGGCCTTTCTGGCATGCACGTTGCTTCGTCCTACGCATACTTCCATCATCACATGGTCACAACAACAATACGCATCTCCATATGTTGTAAATGAGTCCATCAAACTTCTCAAGTTTAACAACATTCTTCCCTAGCATCCTCATATAATTGCTATCCATAACCAAGTCGATTACTGCAATAATGTTTTAAGCTTAGTGTTGTAGAGCACAATAATACGACTAATTATATTGGAAACACAAATAATATGTGAAACAGGATCTATACAGAAATAAAATTTTCTTAAGAATAATGAGAGATCTTACTTTTGTATGATGGAAAATCTTCTTTAAAAGACTATCTTCATGCTCTGATTGGGTATTATTAAACATCAACGCTTAAAGTGTTATTCGTCCCCCATAGTGCAGTGAGTTCTAGCCAAACCGCTCCCAGATACTAGCATGAAAGAGTCGCGATGCGTGCACTCGCAATTGACTAAAAAAGGACTACCACTAAAACACCTTCCTTTATAGAGAAATAACAAAGTCAAACTTCGTTCCTCTTAATGTAACACCCTTGCCTCAGAGACACTACCTAAATAGCATCAACTTCTAATTACAATAATTTACAACAATTAAAATAACCAGGGAACGACTACTAGCCAAAAACAGTGTGCAACTAGTGGCTATGAAACTCGTACACTAGTAACTGGACTGCACTCCAGCTACGCACCTGAAACCAAAACAAGGAAAACAAAAAACGCTTGAGTAACATCTAAGTCACCTAGTAAGCACCTAACAAGGAAAAGCATGAGAAACTCTATTCTTTATTAGTTATAAAACCATTCCACAAACTCTGGAATCCTCTTTCCAAAACCATGTCATTTTCAAACCATTTCCTTTCTCTATTCAAATCTCATGCATTTTCAAACACTCATGCATTCCAAGAAAACCATATTCTCAGCCAGATTCAACCTAAGGCCACACATGGCTCAAAACACATTCACAAATTGGCCGGCAACTAGCTAAAATCTCGAGTTTCAACTCGTACTGAACTTGGCTAAAATCTCAAGCCAAAACAAAGTTCGATTCTAGTTCAAAACCACATACTCATTTCACATGTCACATTTTATTTTCATTATTGTCACCTTAATCAGAGGCAACCAGGCGCACAAGTAGTCGGTGAGACACCAACCCCAATCCTGCAGCCCTACTGCAATGAAGTTCCCCTTGCGTGAGGACGCCGCCCTAGCCAACAGGCCTTAAATATTTTTCTTTTCATCATATATGCATGGGGATACGTCTTTTCCCGACGTCGCATTAGTGTTCGGACACCTAGGTTCACACCCCTAAGCCCAACCAACTGTAACACCAGTAAAATTCATTTTATAATTATTTACATTTTAATGAAATTATTCCAGGACGGGTGTTACTGTTCCGAGGCCCTTTAGTGTGATTTTGTGATTTTGGACTTGGGCCTCGTGGGCCGGCTTCTGTTTGCATGTCCTTGTGCATGGTTGGCATTGTACATTGTGGCACTGTGCTTGTGCATACCTCTGCTATGCATGTCTATTGGACCAGTAGCTTCCTCCTCCCTGCTTCTGTTACCAAGGAGGTCGACCGTCTGCTTATGCGCTTCCTCTGGTTCGGCTCCTCCACTGGTAAGCGTGTCCTTGTCTCCTAGAAGCATGTCTGCCGCCCGCGCGCTGAGGGTGGGCTCGGTATCCGGCGAACTCTTGACTCTAATCTGGCTAGTATGATCCGACTTCTCTGGGAAGTCGATACTAATGGGCCTGCGCTCTGGATTGCTTGGATGCGTCGAAAGTACCTCAGGGGGGATCGCTTTGGTGTGCTCGCCCGCCGCAGTGTTGCTCTTGGGCTTGGTGCTGTATCCTCTAGGTCCGTCCTCTGGCGCAGATGATGATCAAGTACTGCATTGGGGACGGACGCACTTTCTCCTTCTTCCTGGACCCCTGGCTGGGTCACTAGTCGATCTGGGATTGGGGCTATGATCGGTTCTGCTCGATTAGCTCCTTCATCTGTGATGGCTCTTGGAACCTCCCATCGATGACTACAATGGACAGGAGGGATTTGTGGCCAGCTATCTTGGCGACGGAGATTTTGGGGGGCGACGATACCATTCATTGGTTGCCCTGTGCCGCTGGCTTCAGCATCCGCTCTGCCTGGAATACCCTGCGTGTGAAAGGGCCAGTGCTCCCCTGGACTTCTCTGATCTGGCAGCCTGGTGGCACCCCGCGCTTTGCCTTCTGTGCGTGGCGTGCCCTCCTGAATGGACTCCCCACCCACGATGCTCTCAGGAAGCGTGGAATTGTTATTGTCTCTCGTTGCATCCTTTGCTGCAACGATGGGGAGTCGATGGACCACTTGTTCTGGCACTGTACGTACTCCTCACTGGTCTGGCACTCCTTGCTCCCCTATCTGTGCCTTGCCGATTCCCACGGCCTGCTCGACGCTGTCATCGTCTTCTGTCGGGACTGTTTCGACCCTATGCAGAAGTATGAGAAGCGCCGAACCTCTCGTCTGTTCACTACAGTGATTGCCTCCCTGTGGATGGAGAGAAACAAACGTATTTTTGATGCTGACTACTCCCCTCAATCTGTTGTCTCTTTTTGCCGGACGGTTGCCGGTTTATTTTGATTCTCTTGCATGCCACTGTTTTGTGTGGCTTCGTGCATGTTCTTTGCTAAGGGTTTCTATTTTTTTTTGGTGGGCCTCGCTCTGTTGCGATTCAGGCTTGGTTCTTTGGGCTGCTGTGGCCTTTGATCCCCAGTTGGGTTTTGAACCCTGGTTTGGGTTCACTTCCCCACCTTTGGCTTGTTTTTGTACATACATTTTTCTTTCTATATATTTTGAGGGTATCCCCTCCTTTCTTGTGGCAAAAAAAAAAAAGAGTTATGCCGATAGGAGGTGGAGACCACTGGAATTTCTGGTGGAAGACTATGTGTTCCTGAAGGTGTCACCGACCAAGGGTGTCATGAGGTTCGAGAAGTGTGGAAAGTTGAGTTCTCGCTATATTGGCCCATACCAAATCACCTAGAGGATTGGTGAGGTTGCTTAATGGTTGGATCTACCACCAGAGATGTCGTCCGTGCATGACGTGTTCCATGTCTCCATGCTGAGGAAGTGCCTAACCGATGCATCTCATGTGATCCCTGTTTAGCCAAAAGGATTCCAGGAAGATCTGTCCTTTGTAGAGGATGCCGTCCAGATTGTTGGCTGCAAGTAGCAGGTGCTGCGAAATAAGGTGATTCTGTCAGTATTGGTGCGGTGGCGGCATCATGGAGTCGAGAAGACCACGTGGAAATGTGACGAAGCTGTCCTAGCCCAGTACCAGTATCTTTTTGCCTAGTGATTTTGAGGGCGAAATCTTCTTTTAAGGTGGTTAGGATGTAACACCCGTAAAATTCATTTTGTAATTATTTACAATTTAATGAATTTATTCCTAGACAGGTGTTACTATTTCGAGGCATGTTAATGTGATTTTGTGATTTTGAGCTTGGACCTTGTGGGCTAGCTTCTGTTTGCGTGTCCCTGTGCGTGGTTGGCACTGTGCATTGTGGCACTATGCTTGTGGGCCCAGGTGCGGGTCCGTGTGGGGCCCGCATTCGTGGGCTAGTCGGTGGGAGCAAGTTGGTGGTGTGGGTTTGGTATGCTCATGTAGGATGTGGTTAGGTAGGATGTGCAGTTGTGCACACGTTCACCTACCTCATTGCAAGGCTTTATAAGCTCATGTACGTCGATGCACGACCAACGCACCTTGCCTCTCCTCCTTCTCCGTGCATTCTCTCTCCTTTTCCCGAGTACGCCTTCTCCTTCTCCTCCCTCACTCGCCTTCCTCCTTCTCCCTCACTCTCCCCATTCACCCCCACCCTCTCCTCTCTCTTGTCCCTCCCCTATCTCCTCCCCTATTTTCTTCCCTATCCTCTTTTCGGTGTGCTCGAGATTCAGCAGAGGTGTGCAGTGGTGTGCAATGGTGCGCAGTGCTCCGGTGAGGAGTCCCTGAGGTCATGGGGTGGCCGAGGACGCGTGGTGACGCTGAGGTTGGTCGGAGATGCAGTTGGGTCGCTAAAGCGCATTTTTCAGGTATGCACCTCCAACCAATGTATAGAGAGCTTGAAATTGGTAAAAATTGATAGGATTGTATCAAATTTAGGTAAATTTTTGTTTCTAAAATTTATTGTGACTCTATAAGAATTTATTGAGGTATTTATGGATATTTATGCTGGTGGTTGCATTTTGGGTCTTTTGACCCTTTTGCCTTTGCGAATTTATATCTTGATACATCGTGAATGGATTTCGGTTTTGTTTGTTGAGTTTTGGTGTAAACTTGAGGGTCTACATCCAATGTTTTATGTGTGATTTTTGGTTCTTGTTTTGGGAGTCAGATCATAGATCCCACTTTGGGCGATTTCAGACGTTGATTTCTTAGGCTGTTTTCTGGGATCGTAGAATTTGACATACTGAAATGGAAACGGCATACCGAATCAGTGAATTTCGGTATACCGAATCTGTTTGGCACATCGATTTTCTGTCAGTTTTGGTCCTCTGGTCGATTCGATCAGGCAAATCCTTCTCGTCGACCGATCCAGTAGATTTGGCATACCGAAGACGGAACGGCATATCAAATTAGTGGAATTCGGCATACGGAACCCGTTTTTCGGCATGCCGAACCAGGGCCCAAAAATGTTTATAAAAAGCTGATTTCCGTGGATTTTTCGGAATGATTTGTATTGTCCCTTTGAGATGGGATTGTGAGCCATCAGTAGTGTCCCTTGGGACACCTGATGTGTCGTTTTACCGAGGATTTGAAAGAGTTTTCAAAGATATAAAATGGTTTTGGAAAATGGTTTTCAAAGAGATGGTTGGCCAGTTTTGGAGAATGTTTTCCTAGTTTTCTGTGTGCAGGCTGAGACACTATGGGACCGTGTCATCGGGACCAGGGAATGTGACAACATTCTTGGGTGGTCGGGCACGTCTCCTTGGTCGAGGTCAGGGGCCGAGATACCTGAGGCTGAGGGACATCGAATCCTAGAGGTATGAGACTCCCTAACTGTTGTCTCGAGGCTGAGGTTGTGTCTGTAGGTTGAGGTGTCTTGTGGCATCCCGGGAAGGTATGATACTCCTACTGCCACTGTGAGCACTGAGGCTCGTATGTCGTCGGGTGTGGAGGTATGACACTCCCTCTTGAGCACCGTGTGGAGGACACCGTGAGGAAGCGTACCCTGTGGTGGCCAGTGCTAGTGGAACATGTGCCCCATAGCTGGTAGCATCCTGAGAGACAGGACTGCCTTCCTAAGGAAGGGTTGGCTTTTGTGAGGGTTCTCCAGGTGAGAGAATCGTGGGACGGTAATTGCTCCTACATAGGGTGGCTTCACCGTGGTAGTGCAGACGCCATGGTCGCTCCTCGGTGGACTGCTTGTGGCCAGAGTTGGTTGCTTGGCACTGGACTTCTTGACTCACTGCGTGTGGTTTTTGCCATTGAGGGCCACATTCATGGTTTGGGCTGATAGAGGCTCGATTATTGTTTTGGCCGATGTAGGCCTAGTTTTGTGGGATTTCAGAGAAAATGATTGCGAAATGAATTTGAAAGGAAAATTAATATAATTTGTTTTCCACTGTTTTGTGGGGATGTGTGCTGGGTGACTTTTGTCACTCACGCTTTCCTCATGCTTTTGGGTTGCAGGTGCAAGCATGCAGAGGGTTTAGTATAGTGCATATAGTCTAGAGTCTCGTAGCCGCACACACAGGTTTCCAGTAGTTGATATTTTCTATTTAGCTTTTAATTTCCTATAATTTAATTTGTTTTAAATTATTATGGAAAATTGGAGCATGACGCCAACACCGTCTCATATGGGATACTCTGGTCTCTTTCAACATGTCGTATCTGACAACAGGTTCCATTGGAGTCTCATATCCTTACAGATTACCGACACCAAACCTACGTGGATCTAGAACAACACCAAATTCACTTTTTAAATCATGCAGCCTTTCTTCAAAAACTACTTTCAAATCTTTTCATTACAGGAAACATCATTTAAATCCATCCACATTTCATATATATGGGACTCATGCCAAAAACTACATGAAATCGTTCATCTCTAATTTATGTGGAATACGCATAAACACATGCCATAACCACGTAAAAACCCATTCACATTCATCATTAATCAAAATCTCTTTTACATGGCTCTGGATTTGGTTCGGCATACCGAACCAAAAATGGTAGACTGAATCTGGTTCAGAAACCTAGAACAATCAACCGAATCTTGGAACAGTCTAGGGGCCAATACTGATAGAAAAACAGCATACCAAACCAAAATAGCATACTGAATTCTGCGATTTTTGAAAAATGCCCCAAGCCCTAGGCCACTCATTCATCAGAATGGGAACCATCGACGGATATAGTGAACCACAATTCACACAAAATCCACCAAATGTAGGGCTATAAGTTAGCTACCATTTGGGACAAACTTCATCAAAAACCATACACTATAGCTCTTTGAAATAAATCATAAAAACAAAGAGCACATAAATTATCATTATTGCATATTCCACATTTAACTTCCAAAAATCCACAATAAATCGCCATAAATCACAAACATGGTACAAATCACTCCTGGGCATGCATTTCTACTCATTCTCATCATTTCCACATTTTTCATGATTTCTTCATAATTTATCATGATTTCTTCAATTTATTCATCAAGCACATAAACAGAGAGGGTGTCGGACACGTACCTTTTCGATAACCTTTCCTCACCTCTGGCGAAGCCCCAGCACGCCCACGGCCCTCTCCGGCTCAGCTCCTCCTCTGGCCCTCACCCTCTCTGGCTCGCACTTCCTCTAGTTTCCCCCTCTCCTCCTCATGCACTGGTGCTCCAACGCCATGACTTCCTCCTCTCCTTACAGCCACTCTACACCTGCCTCTTCACATTGCCTACCGGTTGTCTCCGTCTAGGCCTTTCACTAGGCTAGCGCGATAGGATGGAACATGGTAGAGCTATGGATGAAGACATGGCTCGTAAAGGGAAGGAAAGAGATGAGCATTGTACATGGTTTAACCAAAACCAACCAAGATTCTATGCACACATAGGAATCACAACAAGCCCAAATGCCACTCAACCAGGGAAATTAAGCCAACACAGCCACACAGAGAGAAAAACACACACATTAGGCCAGAAACACTACGATTATCCATTAATAAACCATATTACAAAAATATCACAATTATTCATGGTTTACAATAATCTGGATAATCAAGCCAAGTGTTACATCTTGCCTTCCTTAAAAGGAATTTCGCTCCCGAAATTCAATTCTAATAAAATAAATGGGAGTATCACATCTCAATGTCTACCTCATGCTCCTAGGTAGCCTCCTCTGTGTCATGGTGCTGCCACTAAACCAACAACAATGGAATGACCTTGTTCCTAAGGACTTACTATTTCCAATCTAGAATTTGTACTACATCCTCTACCATGGATAGGTCCTCCCGAAGTGCCTCTGGTTTCACTGGTATCACCTGGGACGTGTCAGCCAAGCACCTCCTCAGCATGAACATATGGAGGATGCTATGCACACTAGCAAGCTCTGGTGGCAAGTCCAACCTGTAAGCCACCTCACCAACCCTCTTGGTAATCTGATACGGTCCAATGTAGTGGGGACTCAACTTGCCTAGCTTTTCAAACCACCCCACTCACATGATCGGTGACACTATCAGGAAAATGAAATGTCCCACCTTAAATTCCAGAGGCCTTCTCCTCTAATCTACATAACTCTTCTATCGACTCTGTGCAGCCAGCAGTCTCTTTCTGATCAAGTCCACCTTACCCATGTACTGCTGTATGATCTCAGGGCCAACAAGTTGTCTCTCACCCACATCACTCCAACAGGTGGCGGTCCTACAAGATCTACCATATAATGCCTCAAAAGGAGCCATCCCAATGCTAGCATGGTAGTTGTTTGTAGCACCCAGCCCGATTAACCATTTAATGTAAAACCATGGAAATATTATAATATTTATATGAATGGTTTATTTAATGGATAATCATATATTTCTGGTGTTTGTGGTAGCTTGCTGGCTCTTTGTGCACCTGTTTATGCTTGTGGGACCTGTTTGGAATCTAGTTAAACCAAGCACAATTTCCTCGATTTACGTGCCAGTCCTTTCCTCTCACTCACATGTCTCTCTCTCCTTTCATTCTTTATTTTTCTCATCTTTCCCCTCCCATTCTCATGAGCGTCTCTTTCTCCCCTCCTCCTTTTTTCCTCCCACAACCCATGCACCCTATCACCATTAGCCCTACATGCCCCATCTCCTCCTTGTTGGCTTTGGGAAGGCTAGCGAGGTCAACAAGATTTGAGGGTGGTAGTTGGCACAGGTGGAGAAGATAAAGAGGGAAGTGTTGGTGATAAAGAGAGCCGGGAGAAGGAGGAACAAGGAACTGAATGAGCCTAAGGGAAAGAGGGCTGAGCCAAGTAAGAGAAGAGGAGGAGCTGCGTCTGAGCAAGGGCTGGGGTTCTGGAGGGCCAGAGGCTGGAACACACGCGTGGATTGCCGGAGCTCGTCGGAGGTACGCGTTCAGTCCCTCTGTTCTGTGTGCCCCTATTTGGATAATGTGTTAAAAATATGAAAAAGCATGCAAAAATCATGATAAATTACAAAGTCGTGTTGAATTGAATGGTCTACACAGAAGTGAGGAGATACAAAAGTTTTATAAGTCTTTGGAGGGATTTTTGAGAGATTTGCATGGCAAGTTTAGTAGGACATGTTCTAGCCCAATTTTCTAAGCTTACTAGCTTTAAACATTAATATCTTGATGCATGAATATTGGATTTTCGATTGTTCATGAAGTTTTGTAAAGGACTAGAAACTCTACATACGATGTTTTTCCCAAATTTTTTGGGGACAAATTTATGGGGTTTCTGAATGGGTTTCACTAGGAATGTTCCAGAGTAGATGCTGTCTGAAAGCTTCAAATCTAGTAGCTTTGCACAATTGTTTCTTGAAGTACATATGTTAAAATGTGGATTTACTTGAGAGATTTGAAGTATATTTAATATTCTATAACACATAATTATTTCATGATTTTATGAGTTGATCTTGATTGGGTATGTGAATAAATGAAAGGAGTTGTGTTTTGAACTCCAATCTAAGTTCCCTTTCTTTATGAATTTCTAACTAGATGTATACATCTTGGAATTTAGATTTGTTTGGGTGGTTTTGAAGTAGACTTAAGAGTCTTCACCCTATATTAAATTGGAAAATTTTCGTGGTTGATCAATGGGGAAATGACCTAAGAACGATGGAAGTTCAAAACTAAGTTTCTGAACTCTGACCTACAGCCTGGGGTGCACCATCCTAGCGCACCAAGGTGGCGCACCAGCCCCCAGGTAGTGCGTCTAGAAATGGTTGCCAGGGAGGGTTCTTGCTTAGTTGCCCTATGTTTTGATGCTACTTAATTACATTGTTTGGTTAATGATATACATATCTAGGAACCTCGATATAGTCCATGTGTAATAAATGTTTTGTACATGGAAATAAACTCATATGCTAATGTGATGATAATGAAATGAAATAATGAAATGGTGATTCATTGTGAAATGAATGGCTTTTTATGAATAAAATGGAAATCCTCCTTCCTAGAATCAGGCGATCTCCCAACCAACACATCAGCAGTAGATAAGAAGACTTTGGCACGCTTGGCGTCAAGATACGTGTTGGGCGGAGGACATCTATACAGAAGGTCATATAACCAGATGCTTTTGCTGTGTGTCGACAAGAAATGGGCTAATACCTTGATGCTTTAGATCTACACCGGGACATGTGGCCCCCACATGAATGGAATACTGCTAATCAAGAAGATCATGTTGCAAGGCTACTTTTGGTCAACTATGGAGGCAAATTATTGTCGTTTCGTGTGCAGATGCCACAACTATCAGGTCCATGGGAACTTCATACATGCTCCCCCTCAGTAGCTGCACAATATGTCTTCGCCATGGCCTTTCTCTACTTGGGGAATAGACGTCATCAGGGCTATCCATCCAACATCATCCAATGGCCACAGCTACATCCTGGTGGCCATAGATTACTTTACCAAATGGGTAGAAGTGACCTCCTACAAAACTGTCACAGCTGTAGCCACAGAAAAATTCATCAAAAACAATATCATTGCCCGGTACGGGGTGCCACACTCCATTATCTCAGACAATGGCAAGAATTTCATAGCTCAGAGATTGGAGGATTATCTACAGAGCCTCAAGATCAAACATCACAGATCTTCCCCGTACCGCCCACAGATGAACGGTGTCGTGGAGTCAGCAAATAAGAACTTAATCAAGATTCTGAAGAAGAGCACCGAGACACATAAGGATTGGCACGAAAAACTCCCTTATGGGCTATGGGCCTACAGAACTTCGGTCCAAACCTCAACAGGAGCGACACCTTACTCATTGGTGTATGGCATGGAAGTAGTCCTACCAGTTGAGGTAGAAATCCCATCACTCAAAATCTTGAGGGAAGTTGAGCTAGAAGAAGCCAAATGGGTCGAGGACCGATACATCCAGCTGAATTTGATTGACGAGCGTAGACTACAGGCCATGTACAATGCCCGCTGCTACCAAGCATGAATGGCCAGATCTATCAGAAAAGAGTCCGACCTAGGAGCTTCGCACCTGGCGATCTAGTTCTGCGGGCCATACATCTCCCAGATGGTCGAGGCAAATTCTGACCTAACTGGCATGGTCCTTACATCATCAAGCAAGTCTATTCAGGAGGCGCAGTAATCCTCGAAAACATGGACAACGTCGAGCTACCTGAGCCAGTCAACACATGTTATCTGAAGAAGTACTACTAATGAGCGGAAGGCGTGTATCCTTGCCTTGCAAAGTATTCTTTTGTGCATCATGCATCATCTATTACTCCATCATGCATGCATATTTCTAAATAAATGGTGATCCAAGTGCATTTAATCCATAGCATTTGCCTTTTTATTTTCATGCGCATCAGTAACTTAAGCACGTCAATCACTGCATGCATCTATGCATAAAAGCATCAACATCACATCCCGATGACGAGAATCGGAATAGCTAGTCTGCTTGAGATGGGTCTACACCTCTTCAGTTGATGCTACCGAGGCATTCTAGCGATCGAGGGAGCCACCACCCAAACATGGTTAGGCGAAATGTCCAAACTCCCATAGGGACTTATACCTCCAGAGGGAGATAAAATGTTAGGAGCAAGCATGAGTGTGAGCCAAAATAGAAAAATAAACATACCCACAAGGGCATAAAAGAAATAAGAAGACAGAAGTCAAAGACAGAAGCTCGCCCTAACAGAGAGAGACAAGTAGGCCAACTTTATCCCTATCACTTACTTTGGGGAGGAGTCGAAGCAAGCATCCCAAAGACCAAGCGACCAAAGGGATTAGCCACCCCTTGCATACAATTCCAGCAACCCCCTCCAAATCCAGATGCCCATTACCCCCAAGCGAGGGCTAGAGCGAGCCTACGAGCCTAAGAGGGAGAAAAGAAATAAGCCAAAAGCCAAAAAAGTAGGTCTAGGTCCCCAAGAGTTTGGCACGGAGCCTAACCTACTGAATCATTCATCCTAGAGAGCCACCAACAGCCTAGAAGTCCGGGTAGCGTCTTGTGAATTGAGGTATTCTTCTATTCTCATAGCAGGCATGATTAGCATTCCAAATTCTGAGGGATGACACAACACAACACCATCATTCCTGCATGCATTATTACTTGTCACTTTGCAAGGTCCCACTGGGTCACAAACCAAGGACATGTCAGCTGCTCTTCGGCCAAAGACTTGGCAGAGGATACCATACACCAGGGGCATGCCAGCTGCCTTTGTAATGGTAACCTTCCCCGTCGACCAGGGGCATGTCAACTTCCCTGTTGGTTGATCCTTCTTGGGACAGTATCTTTGTCCAGAACATGTCGTCTCCTTTATAGCTCGAGCGCAGAAACAAGGATAACAATGGCCACGAGCCTTTGAGATCAGAGCAAAATCAGAATATCAATACTC
The DNA here is from genome assembly GCA_024699735.1 of Posidonia australis. NCBI lineage: Eukaryota > Viridiplantae > Streptophyta > Magnoliopsida > Alismatales > Posidoniaceae > Posidonia > Posidonia australis. Next base: position 54,567 of record JAMKQA010004527.1, on the reverse strand, counting down.
TCTTCATCGGCAAGCGAGAGCACAGTCAACAATCCAGTGCCAAAATCAAACTCCCAAGAAGTCAGCCAGTGACACGACAGCGAACCTAGAGTGGTCAGCAACCATCCAGCAAGTCCGTCTATGCGAGGAGGAAACAATGCCCTCGTGAAGTCCTTATCAGGCCAAACTCCTTGCATCAGTGCAGAATCCGAGCAATGGTATCTCCAGATCAGCCATCATCGAGTGAACAGGCAGAGCAGTCACACAGCAAAGCATGCGAGCTACAAACTAGAACAAATCTCCTAGCTAGCAAGCAAGTTGCACATAGCCTTCGTCCCCTTTCTCGTGACTCCTCTAGGTCCGGAGGAGATCCGAGTCGCTGATTCCTAGTCCCCTAGGAATAGCCTTTATCCTTTTCTCGTGACTCCTTTAGGTCCAGAAGAGATCCAAGTCGCTGGTTCCTGGTCCCGTAGGAACAAACTTTATCCATTTTCTCGTGACTCCTCTAGGTCCAGAGGAGATCCAAGTCGCTGATTCCTGGTCCCCCCAGAACAACCTGTATCCTTTTCTCGTGACTCCTCTAGGTCTGGAGGAGAACCGAATTGTTGATTCCTGGTCCCCTAGGAACAACCTTTATCCTTTCTCTTGAGACTCCTTTAAGTCTAGAGGAGATCCGAGTCGCTGATTCCTGGTCCCCTAGGAATAGCCTTTATCCTTTTCTCATGACTCCTCTAGGTCTAGAGGAGATCTGAGTCACGGATTCCTGGTCCCTTAGGAACAACCTTTATCCATTTTCTTGTGACTCCTCTAGGTCCGAAGGAGATCCAAGTCGCTGATTCCTAGTCCCCCAGGAACAACCATTATCCTTTTCTCGTGACTCCTCTAGGTCCGGAGGAGATCCGAATCGCTGATTCCTGGTCCCCCAGGAACAACCTTTATCTTTTCTCTAAAGACTCCTCTAAGTCCAGAGGAGATCTGAGTCATTGATTCCTAGTCCCCTAGGAACAACCTTTATCCTTTTCTCGTGACTCCTCTAGGTCTAGAGGAGATCTAAGTCGTTGATTCCTGGTCCCCTAGGAACAACCTTTATCAATTTTATTGTGACTTTTCTAGGTCCGGAGGAGATCCGAGTCGCTGATTGCTAGTCCCCCAAGAACAACCTTTATCCATTTCTCATAACTCCTCTTGGTCCGGAGGAGATCCGAGTCGCTGATTCCTGGTCCCCCAGGAACAGCCATTATCCTTTTTCTCGTGACTCCTCTAAGTCCGGAGGAGATCCGAGTTGCTGATTCCTGGTCCCCTAGGAACAGCCTTTATCCCTTTTCTCATGACTCCTCTAGGTCTGGAGGAGATTTGAGTCGCTGATTCCTGGTCCCCAAGGAACAGCCTTTATCCCTTTTCTCATGACTCCTCTAGGTCTGGAGGAGATCCAAGTTGTTGATTCCTAGTCCCCCTGGAACAACCTTTATCCCTTTTCTCGTAACTCCTCTAGGTCTGGAGGTGAACTGAGTCGCTGATTCCTAGTCCCCCTAGGAACAACCTTTATCCCTTTTCTCGCGACTCCTTTAAGTCCGAAGGAGATCCGAATCACTGATTTCTTATGTCTTAGGACCAGCACTTGTCCTTTCCCTCGTGACTCCTCTAAGTCCGGAGGAGATCCGAGTCGCTATTTCCGTGTGTCCTAGGAACAGCTTTTGTCCTTTTCTCGTGACTCCTTTAAGGAGATTCGAGGCGCTGGTTCCTTGTGTCTGAGGACCAGCATTTGTCCTCTTCCTGCGACTCCTCTATGTCCGGAGGAGACCCGAGTCGCTGTTTCCTTGAGTCCTAGGAGCAGTTATGTCCTTTTCTTGTGACTCCTTTAAGTCCAATGGAGATCCGAGTCGCTGGTTCCTTGTATCCTAGGACCAGCATCCATCCCTTTCCCTCGTGACTCCTTTAAGACTGGAGGAGGTCCGACGTCTTGATACCTTGTATCCGAAGACCAACCCGTTTTCCCTCAGCTGATAACCCTAACTATCTAGCAATGAATCCGTCAACTTATCACAAGGCTGATAACCCTAACTATCCGGCGACGAGTCTGTCAACCCGTCACCAGGCAGGTAACCTTATGCAGTGAGCATGTTAGCTTTATTTAGCAGTCTCCTTCGCACAGTTTTAGGATGGCTACTGACATATGACTCAGCATTTAACAGCAATTATGACTTTTCTATCTACATTGGACTGAATGAAATATGGTGTGCATGGAACAAGTGATTTGTCATTCTGAATACTCTTTTAATAATGTTCTGCAGACTTGAATCAAGAAAGGCTGCAACTCCCCCATAAGTCATGGGCTTCCCTACGATGGTTGTACCAGTGACTTGCTTAGAGGTCCTCCGGGCATGGATTGGAAGGTTAACAAATGATGATCGTGACAAGCTGCGAGCTTGGGGAATCTCCTCAAAATTCTTAGACATTGCAAATGTAGAGGTCTCTCGTTACTTCCTATGTGCAACCACTCGATTCTAGAATTCTACAAGCCACACTTTCCGCTTCGGAAGAATTGAGTTGACCCCTACTTTGGAAGAAGTTCGCCAGGTGTGCCGTCTGCCAAAGTTCCTTGGGCCCACTGTATTTATGTGGCGAGATGGATACTCTGCTGTGTTGAGTGAACTAACTGGTATGTTGACCGACGATTGTGGTCGTCAACTGATCTGTACCGATGGACAGTCACCTATGCTATAACTGATTTACTTCAACAAGATAGCCGAGATGTGCACCTCCGTAGGTGATGAGCTGTGGCTGAGTGGTTTCGTCATCCACTTCTTAGGCAAGCTAGTGTTTTGCCATGGCTGGACAATTGTGAACATTGAGGTTGCTGAAATTGCTTTGGCGGTGATAACCCATCAAATAGACCTAGCCCCTATTATCCTGGCAGAGACTTATCGAGCCCTCGACCGATCACTACGACGGTGTCTACATTTCTATGGTTGCGGAGCATTTGTGCAAGTGTGGTTGGCCGCTCATCTGGGTGTAGAGGTATTATGCCCTCAACGGTCAGTCTTCAAGTCTTATTGCTAAAGTGGTCATGCCCGCACCCTCACATTAGTTCACAAGGAGTATGAGCGACTAGAAAGGTTGACAAAAGACAAGGTGACTTGGTGCATCATTCCTTCGGCAACTCACAACTTTGAAGCTTTCTTCAATGATGTCGACATGAAGCTTATCATCCTGCCGAGGTTGACCAGTGGTGTCGAATATCATCCAATCAGAGTGATGCGGCAGTTTGGTTATCGACAAGACTCCTTTGCTCAAGGACCGATGTCAACTCGATTCTGGGAAAATCCTCTGAGCTCTTACACAGCAACAAAGGAACTGTCATGCCTACTTACCGACTCCACCCGATCGAGCGACCTTACAGTCACAGAAGGCAGGGGTTGTTCAACTGACTACGAAGCCGAAGTGGAAGAAACCTGGCCAATCTGTGGAGCAATTTCAAGCCTTATACTGTTTCCAAAAGCAAGAGCCTCTAAGAGGCCTAGGGGTAATCCAAACTGTTGACACTTGTTCTATGCTACTTGTTCACTACAGACTGAAAATAAGTGTAATCACATCATTATATTTGACTGCTATAAATTCAATGGGACACATTTGTCGGCTTGTTTGGATGACTGTGATTGACACGGAATTGCCATTGCTGTAACATGTGCTCAACTGCTTCAAACTGCTACCCCTTTTTGCCTGCCGATTAGACATGGAAAACGGGCCGGGCCGGCCCAAGCCCGCCCAGCCCAGGCCCGACCCGGGCCCGTAAAAAACGGCCGGGAGCCGGGCCGGGCCGGCCCGCGCACAGCGTAGGAAATGGCCGCCGACCAGTGGGCCCAGCCCGGCCCGCCCCGGCGGTTTCCAAGTCTATTGCCGATTTGGCACTGGGGCCCACCCAGCTAACAATCAAGGATATCGTTTAGTTGCCTTGACCTGGACAAATGAAGCCATCCGAGGTTCTGTACCAGTTGGGGTGAAATTCAATCTATCCTGTTGGGACTCATTCAAGGCGAACAAGTGCCCTTTCTATCTTTTCCTAGACCCGGCGAGGTCTAGATGATCCCCTTCTAGGTTCACCCCGGATGGACGAATCTTGGTGCCACTCACCATCAGGCTGATAACCCTAACTATCCGGTGATGAGTCCGTCAACTCCTTATCAGGTTGATAGCCCTAACTATCCGATGACGAGTCCGTCAACTCATTATCAGGCTGATAACCCTAACTATCCGGTAATGAGTCCGTCAACTCACTATCGGGTTGATAGCCCTAATTATCCAGTCGGTAGGTCCGTCAACTTATCATGCTTTGTCCCTTAGTTTGCAAGTGTGGTAGTCTTACCTAATGCCCCTTTTCTCAGGCTAACACCCCCAAACTATCCGGTTGACATCTGTCATCAGCCTATCCCTCGGTCGGCAAGTCCGACATCTTGCCATGCATTATCTCGGGCCGGAAGGTCCATCATTTCCCAAGTTTACCCCCGACTAACAAGTCTGACAGACTTGCCCAGGCATCCCTGGTCTGAGTCAGGAAATCCCTCACGTTCCCCTCCGAGAGTTGAGCTACCCACTCGTCATCAACATCGCCCTCATGCATTACCCAGCATCAGGGTTATCCTTCGCATCAGCAACATGCATGAACCATGAGTCATGACTTTTCGGTGCATCCGCCGAATAAGTGGCTCACGGCCCTACAGCAAATACCACTCTCCCATGGACTAAGGTGGGGTGTCTTGTCAACCCTGAGCATCGGTCTCGATTCCCTCGACCTCGCTAAGGGAAGGGCATTTGTAGACTCTCCGATTTTGAAGTCACTTGGCAGCAGGCTCTTCTGGATGATGCTCTGGTTGCGACAACCAAAACCCTAGCCCACACAAGCCCATTCAGGCCCACACTAGTCCACTCTGACCTAATTAAAATTAAAACCAAACAAAATAACTTTAAAATATTTAAAATCCAATTAATCAAACAAAAACCTAACTCAAGTCAAAATCAAATTAAAAACACTTAAAATCCAATTAATCAAATAAAAACCCTAATTGAAGTCAAAATCAAATTTAAAACACTCAAAAACCAATTAATGAAACAGAAACCCTAACTCAAGTCAAAGTCAAATAAAATCCACTTAAAATCCGATTAATCAAACAAAAACCTTAATTCAAGTCAAAATCAAATAAAATCCACTTAAAATCCAATTAATCAAACAAAAACCCTAATTCAAGTCAAAATCAAATTTAAAACACTTAAAATCCAATTAATGAAACTAAAACCCAAAATTCAAATCAAAATCAAATAAAATCCACTTAAAATCCAATTAATCAACTAGAAACCCTAAATTAAAATTCAAAACCCTAAATTAAATCCAAAATCCCTAATTAAACACAAAAACCCCAAATTAAATCCAAAAATCCAAATTAAAACACAAAAACCTTAATTAAAACCAAAACCCTAATAAATTATATCCAAAACCCTAATCAAAATCCAAAAACCCTAAATTAAAACCCCAAAATCATAATTAAAAAGCAAAACCCTAAAATTAAAATAAATAAAACAAAAACCTAAAATAATTAAAACCCTAATCCAAAACCCTAATTAAACCCAAAATCCTAATTAAAAGGCAAAACCCTAAAATTAAAATAAATAAATAAAAAACCTAAAATAATTTAAAAACCTAATTTAAAAACCAATTAATTAAACCCTAAATTACAAAACCAGAAATTAAATTAAAATCACAAAACCCTAAATTAAAAACCTAAAAGCAAAACTCTAAATCCATAAAAATTCCAAAACAAAAATAAAACAAAAACCCAAAATAATTAAAACCTAATTTAAAACCAATTAATTAAACCTTAATCATGAATTTAAGTGAAATCATAAAACATAAATAAAAGTCCAACCCTAAAACCCAAATCCATTTAAAAATCTTAAAAAAAAAATCTTAAAACAAAAAAAAACCAAACCCTAAAACACAAGCCCAATCGCAGGCCCAATAACACATTGAACCCTTAAACCAAAAACTTTATAAACACCCAAAAATAATTCCGACGAGCTCCTTAATCTCCGGCGACGACTCCGGTCAACCCTGAGATCTCTGGAGCATATCTTAGAGCCCCGGGATCCCGGTCAACTTCCTCCGACTCACGCACGCAATCCTACGACGCCCAGTGGCTGAGGAGGAGGATCCACGGTGGAGGAAAGCCTTGTCGGAGTATAAAGCATTCGTCGCCAACTAACCAGAGACCAGCAGCAGCCATCCACTTTCAATGATTCCCAGTGCGATCGAGCCCCAAAGAGTGAGCACCTAGTCCACCCTAGAATTCCCAGCGATCCCCACATCCAGAAACCCCCTCCGTGAGGCCCCTTTTCCGTAGCCAGAGCGACCACCGAAGGAACCTCGCCGTCGAGCAGCCAGGAGAGGCACACCATCCTGGTAACCCCCTCTCCCCTCTTTTTCAATTCAGGCATGCCCCTTAGGTCCTATTAGACATTCTGAAATGGGCCACTATGGAGCAGAGCCTACTGTGCGCCGCCAGCCCCTCCCTCCAACGATGGGTTCCTTGTCGACGATGAGGCACCAAGCCTCTTGACCTCAAGCAAGGCCTCCGTGGGTCTCTCCTTCCTTCTCGTCTATTCTTCCTCCTTCCTGGACTCCTTCTGCTCTAGAGAGGCCCCCCAGAGACTCCCTGATGTCGCCGCTGCCCCGTCACCTTTGCCGCAGCACCACCGTTCGCCGTCAAGAGGCGTTGGAGTTCTTCAGGCACCCCCGCTCCACGCCGTCGCTCCAGGAAGCATTGCCACCTCGCCACGAGCGCCTTCGTGCCACTACGCCGCCGCTTGGACCACCATAGTAGCCTGATGACCTCCGCTATGCCTGTCGCCGGAGTCAGAGTTGGGAGGAGCACTCCGGACCTCCCCGGAACACGTTGATACCTCCCAGAGCTCCGCCGTGGCTCCCTAGAGCTTTCCCAGCCGTCGCCACATTGCTCCAACCACCGGAGCATGAGGTGGGGAGAGGTCTTCAGGCCACCTCAATCCCTTCCGATACGCTAGAGACCATCGTCGTAGCTCCCCGAGGCTTCCTCAACCATCACTGACCTTCCTCCGCCGCTAAGTCGCCGCTGGTACTTCGCCAGAGTGATCGCCAAAGGGGGAACGTCGGTGATCCTCTAGCGATCTTCGAATAGATTTAGTTTAGGTCTAGCCCCCTCTAGTTTTAGGTCTGTGTTTAGGTCCTTAGTTTATTACATTTAGGTCCTTTTTCATTTAATTTAGGTCTTCTTTTTTTACATCTTAGCTCCTGTAGTTTTAAAATACTTTCTGTTCTTTTATTTTATCTGTGACATTTGCATTTAATCCCCTTCATATTTAGATTTTTCATTCTTAATGCATTCATGCATGTTTTATCACATCTAGTTCCCTAGAACCATGATTTCTTTACACTTGAGTCCTGAATATTTGCATTTGGCCCCTAAAATCTTTTAAAATGAGTTTTCCCTATGAAATTTATATTCTGAACCCTGAAAATTTTTAAAATCACACTGATCACCATTAAAATTGAGTTTTTATCACATTTAAGTCCTGAACATTTGCATTTAACCCCTGAAATCTTTTAAAATAAGTTTTCCCCATGAAATTTACATTCTGAACCCTGAAGGTTTTTTAAATTACACTGATCATCATTAAAAATGACTTTTTATCACATTTAAGTCCTAAGCTTTTGCAATAAGTCCCAGAGTTTTAAACAAATGGGTTTCTTCTTGGAAATTTTGCATATTAACCCTGAGAGATTGCATAATTACAATGACCAGTATAAAAGCCCAATTTTTATCACATTCAGGCAATGAAATTTTGCACGTAAGTCCCTGAGTTCTTATTAAATAATTCCTGTGCACATATAATTTGCATCCAGACCCTTAAATTAGTCTTAAATCTATTTTTTTTGCCACGAGAAAGGAGGGAGACCCTCAAAAATATATAAAAGATAAAAATATGTACAAGAGCCAAAGGGTGGGGAAGAGAACCAACCCAAGCCAGAAGGCTCAAGGGTTCACAATCCAACCCCGCAAGACAGAACATGGGCCAAACAAAGCCCAAAAACAAAGGCCCAGAGAGAGGGCTAACCCGCAAGCCCAGAAGCCACACCTGGCCCGTAGCAGGCCCATGAACCCCAAAACAGGCTGCAAAACACAGCAAAAGCTAACAACAATCAAGGCCAAAGCCTCCCAAGCCCGCACAGCATCCACACAGAGTGGGAGGCCCACAGAACAGGCCCAAACGCCCCAGCAGCAAACACCAGGTGGACACAAAAGCCAGCAGCCAAAAACAGACCACGCAGCTCCAGGCCAACCAGAGCCCAAGCCCAGTCGGAGCCCACCATGGGGGCAAGCAGCCTAGAGACAAAAGGAAAAGACAGGGACGAGGCCCACACCAGAATGCAAAGCACGAGCACGCGAAAAATGCCGGGGCACAGGAGCATGCAACACCGAACAGCCCACACAGTGGAGGCGGGAAGGGGGGCAGCGCGAGTCACCAACGAGACCTCAGCCGCTCCTCCCAGCCAAGAGAGCACAGAGGCGGTTAACGGTCATCGGCCGATAATCATCCTCGAAGAAGCGCTTGTTTCTTTCGTACCAAATACGACTAACCACCTCAGTGAAGATGATGCCAATGCCAGAATGCTGGTTCCTCGGAAGGGAGTTGCAGAAGGAAGACGTAGCCTCGAGAAAACTAGAAGCAGTCGAGCAGCCCAACCCCAGGAGGACAGACTTCCAGATCTGGGAGGAGTAGTCGCAAAGCCAAAAGAGGTGATCCAGAGATTCCGAGGAATGAAGACAGAGAGCACACCTGGAAACAATGGCAATCCCACGATGCAATAAGGAATCATGGGTAGGGAGTCCCTTGGAAAGAGCCCTCCAGGCGCAGAAGGCAGAACGTGGAGTGACCCCCTTTTGCCACACGATCCAATGCCAGGGAACCACAGGACTCTTGGCACGAATGATCTCCCAAGCAGACTTAACCGTGAATCTGCCATCCCCAGGCAGCCAGCGAATCGAGTCCTCACCAGTAGCAATGGGGATCGCCAAGATGGCAGGCCAGAGGTCGTGCTGGGAAGGGACCACGATCCATCATAGAGAAACCGGTTGACAGGGGTCCGAAGGTCACAAGCCAAATCCCATCGGAGACGTTCACCTCCCCGATCCCAGATGGAGGACTGGTTGATCCATGGGTCCTGGAAGAAAGAAAAGCATGTACCGTCGCCAATACAGTAGAGCAGGTGATTACGCATCCAGTGGCGAACATTGAGGATGCTGCGCCAAGCCCACGAACAACATTGGGGGGGCCGAGAGTGCCAGATGGAACGATTCTTTAGGTATTTGTTCCTCATCCACGTAACCCAGAGCGCCGAGTGTGTCACCAACCAAGGGTGTAGTGTGGTTCGGAAAGAGAGGCAAGTTGAGCCCCAGATTTATTGGATCGTATCAGATTATTAAGAGGGTTGATGAGGTGGCTTACCGGTTAGATCTACCTTCAAAGTTGGCCAGTGTGCACAACGTCTTCCATGTGTCCATGCTGAAGAAGTGCTTGACAGATGTGTCCCAGGTGATACCAGTGCAACCAAAGGTGTTGTAGGAGGACCTGTTTATGATAGAGAGTGCAGTGCAGATACTGGACAGGAAAGAGCAAGTCCTCAAGAACAAGGTGATCCTGTTGGTGTTGGTTCAGTAGCAATACCATGGTACAGAGGAGGCTACCTGAGAGCACGAGGTGGACATCCAAAGACAGCACCCCTACTTGTTTTACCAGAGTTGAATTTCAGGGACGAAATTCTTGTAAGGGGGGGGGTAGGATGTAACACTCAACCCGATTATCCATTTAATGTAAAACCATGGAAATATTGTAATATTTATATGAATGGTTTATTTAATGGATAATCAAATATTTCTAGTGTTTGTGGTAGCTTGCTGGCTCTCTGTGCACCTGCTTGTGCTTGTAGGACCTGTTTGGAATCTAGTCAAACCAAACACAGTTCCCTCGATTTGTGTGCCTATCATTTCCTCTCACTCACATGTCTCTCTCTCTCTCTCTCCCCTTTGCTTCTTTATTTTTCTCATCTTTCCCCTCCCATTCTCACGAGCGTCTCTTTCTCCCTTCCTCTTTTTTTCCTCCCACAACCCATGCACCCTATCTCCATTAGCCCTGCATGCCCTGTCTCCTCCTTGTCGGCTTTCGTAAGGCTAGTGAGGTCGACGAGATTTGAGGGTGGCAGCTGGCACGAGTGGAGAAGATAAAGAGGGAAGTGTTGGCGAGTGGGGTGACTGCTCTTAACCTCTTCCACTCGAGGCACATACAATCACAGGTTGTACCTCAACCAACTATCTAGAGCAATGGGTATGCCGGAAAATAGGTTTGGTATGCCGAAATCCATTGATTCAGCATGCCGTTCTGGCTTCGGTATGTCGAAATCTGCTGGATCGATCGACCCGGGTGATTCAACCGGTCGAATCGATCGGAGGACTAAACTGACATAAAAATGGTATGCCGAATGAATTCGGTATATCGAAATTCACTGATTTTGTATACCATTTCCACTTCAGTATGTCGAATTCTACGACTCCAGAAAACGGCCCAAACCCTACAGTCCAAAATCGTTCCAACTGGGACCTCCGATCGGACCCCCTAAGCAACCACCAAAAATCTTGCATAAAACATAAGATGTAGACTCTCGAGTCTACTCCAAATCCCAACAAACAAAACCAAAATCCTTTTACCATACATCAAGATACAAAATCGCAAAGGCAGAAGTGTCGAAATGACCCAAAACACAACCACCAACATAAATGACCATAAATCCACTTAAATACACAATAAATTACAATAAATTCTAGGAAAGTAAATTTACCTAGATTTCAAGCAATCCTAGCATTTTCTACCAATTCCATGCTCTCTATTACATGAGGTGGAGATGCGTACCTGAGAATGCACTCCGGCGATTCTCCGGCCAACTCCAGCGACCACGATGCAACCATAGCCACAGGAGCGCTCCACTCGAGCTCCATGCACCACCACGAGCCACCGCACACCGTCGCGGGCCCTCGAGCACACCAAATAGAGAGGAGGTCGCAGGGAGGAGAGATACAGGGGACGGAGATTGAGAGAGAAAGAAAGAGAGAAAAAAGAGAGACAGGGGAGAGGGGAGGTGAGTGGAGGGAGAGAGAGAATGAGTGGAAGAAGAAGAGAAAGAAGGTGTGCTCAGGACGGAGAGAGGTGCAAGGAAAAAAGGAGGCTTGGGTCGTACATGGTGGAGGCTCCGGGCTTAAAAGCCACGCAGAAGGAATAGGTGGCCATGTGCATGCAACCAATCAGCCACGCGCACACCAACACTCCCTCAACTACCAGCCTTGCCAGCCATTGCACGCATCACGGAGCCGAGGAGGTCACGTGGGAATGTGAGGAAGTCATCCTAGCCCAGTACCCGTATCTTTTCGCCTAGTGATTTCGAGGGAGAAATCTTCTTTTAAGGTGATTAGGATGTAACACCTGTAAAATTCATTTTGTAATTATTTACATTTTATGAATTTTATTCCTAGACGGGTGTTACTGTTCCAAGGCCCGTTGTGTGGTTTTGTGCTTTTACACTTTGGCTTTATGGGCCGACTTCTGTTTGCGTGTCCCTGTGCATGGTTTGGCACTGTGCATTGTGGCACTGTGCTTGTGGACCCAGGTGTGGGTCCACGTGGGGCCCGTGCTGGTGGGCCATTGGCTGTGGCCAGTGGTTGAGTGGTTGGTGCGGGGGGCATTGGCTCGTGCCTTGAAGTTGGTTGTTGGGCTGTGTGCAGCGAGGCTGGAGGGTGGCCAGAGACCGGCTGGTATGCGCGTGTCGGAGGTTGGTGGGAAGGTGCACGGCGACCTCTTCCCCTGTGTATATAACGCGTGCTTGGAGTGAGTCCTCTCTAATGCACCGGAACCCCAGCCTTCTTCTCTTCCTTTCCTCCTCTCTTTTCCCCCTCTACTCCTCCATCTTCTTCTTCACTCCTCCTTCTGCTACGGGTGGGTGCAAGAGACAAAGAGAGCCCCAGAGTGGGAGACGGGAGGCGGTGGCTTACGACGGCTCATGGTGGCCTGGGAAGCTCCGGAGCGACGTCCCTAAGGTCGTGGAGCTCGAGTGGAGTGCTCCCATGGTCGTGGTTGTGTCGGAGTTCACTAGAGTCAGCCAAAGATTGCCGAAGGTCGTTCTAGGTACGTATCCCCAAATTAATGCTTAGAAATCATGTAAAATGGTAGAAATGCCTAGGATGTATGTAATCTAGGCTAAATTTTATGTTTTAGAATTTTTGGGAATTTATTGTGGTATTTATGGGTATTTATGGTGGTTGGTGTGTTTTAAGTCATTTTGACCCTTCTGCCTTTGCGATTTTATATCTTGATGCATGTGAATGGATTCCAGTTTTGTTTGTTTGGTTTTAGAGTAGACTCGAGGGTCTACCACATATGTTTTTTTTGAGTTTTTTGGTAGTTGTTTGGGGGTCTAATTGGAGCTCCCACCCTAGGCAATTTCCGGGTGCCCTGATACTGGTCGCCTGAATTCTGACAGAAAACTGGGGACGTGGGCCGATTGTGCAGACCACATGCACAGGTTCGGCAGCGGTTCTGGCCCTTGGTCCAAGCTCTATTGGTGTTCGGACGAAAACCAAGGGCACGGGCCAGACGCGTGGGCCACATGCGCAGGTCTAGTAGGGTATCTTCTGGGTTTTCCTGGATTTTTGGAAAATATGTTTTAATGCAGTGGTTTTCTGGATTGGTTGTTTTGTCCTTGTAAGATGGGATGTGGGCCGTCAGTGGTGGTCCCTGGGACACCTGATGTGCCAATTTGTCGAGGTTTTGGAAGAGTTTCCAAAGAAATGAAAATGGTTTTGGAAAATGGATTTCAAGGAAATAGTTGGCCTGTTTTGGAAAATGTTTTCCTGATTTTCTGAGTGCGGGCCGAGATAGTGTGGGACAGTGTCGTCGGGATCAGGGAATGTGACGACATTCTCTAGTGGTCGGGTGCGACTCCCTGGTTGAAGTCGGGGGGCCAAGATACTTGAGGCTGAGGGACGTCGGGTCCTGGAGGTATGAGACTCCTTGACTGTATTCTTAAGGCTATGGTTGAGGTCCGCGGGTTGAGGTGTTTTATGGCATGACGAGGAGGTATGATACTCCTGTTGTCGCCGTGAGCACTAAGGCTTAGGTGTTGTCGGGTGTGGAGGTATGACACTCCCTCCTAAGCACCGTGTGTAGAGGACGCCGTGAGGAGGCGTACCCTGTGGTGGCTAGTGCTGGTGGGATACGTGCCCCATAGCTGGTAGCGTCCTGAGAGACAGGACAGCGTTCCTAGGGAGGGGTTGGCTTTGTAAGGGTTCTTCAGGTAGGGAGAATCGCTGGACGGTGATCGCTCCTGCATAGGGTGGCTTCACTGTGGCAATGCAGAACGCCTTGGTCACTCCTTGGTGGACTGTGTATGGCTAGAGTTAGGTTGCTTGGCACTAGGCTTCCCGACTCACTATGTGTGGTTTTTGCCATTGAGGGCCTTTGCTTGTGGTTTTGGGCTAGTAGAGACCTAGTTGTGGATTTGGCCAATGTGGGCCTGGTTTGTGAGGTTTTGAGAAAATGGTTTGCAAAATGAATTTAAAAGGAAAATTGATTATAATTTTGTTTTCTGCAGTTTTCGTGGGGTGCGTACTGGGTGACTTTTGTCACTCATACGTTTTTTCTCTTGTTTTTGGTTTGCAGGTGTAGGCATGCAGAGGGTTAGCGTAGTGCATATCGTCTGGAGTCTCCTAGCCGCACACATAGGTTCCTGGTAGTTAGATATTTACTATTTGGCTTTAATTTTTCCATAATTTAATTTTTTTAAATTATCGTGGAAAATGTGGGGTGTTACAAGTGGTGTGCTATAATTGTGGGAAGGAAGGACAGGTTTAGAGATCCTGTCCGGAACCGCCTAAGAAGGCAAGAAGCGCGCCACAACTGCCGACTAGGAGACGGGTGTTCACCATTGTAGCTCCAGGCACTAGGTCTTCGGGAGATGTTGTTGAGGATAAGGATGAGTAGTTGATTCTATAACCCTCTGAGATTTGTTGTAATCTCCTTCTAATCTAGACATCTGCCTAATTGAATGGTTGTGTGGTGTTGTTGTTTTTGGCCATCAGGTTCTTTTATTGTGGCTGGCTGGATGGCCAAAGTGTTGTTTGACTCAGGGAGTTCTTTCTCCTTTATCTCTGAGTCTTTCGCGGCGGAGTTGGGAGAGAGACCAGCTAGACTGGCCTTTCATCTCAGCGTGGTGACGCCGCTAGGGGAGCACAGTTTGGCATGGAGGTATCTACAGTCTGTCGACTTGACGCTGAATGATAGAGAGTACGACGCCAGCCTGATCGTAATGGACATGCAGGAGTACGATGTGATATTCGGCATGGATTGGTTGGCACAGTAGTCCGCTTTGATCAACTGTGCTTTGAGGAGAGTTTATTTTGGGTTTCTTGAGGATGAGTCTTTCTTTGTGCAAGATGGGTGTCAGGGTGAGCCTAAGCTTGTCATCTCAGCTATGAAGGCTTATAAGTCTTTGGTCAGGAGTTGCGTGGGGTATCTAGCCAGTATAGTTACCTCCACTTCTCCTGAGTTGGGTGTTCAAAACATCTCTGTGGTGTGTGAATATCCCGACGTTTTCCATGACGATTTGCCTAGTATCTCACCTCACAGGGAAGTAGAGTTCTTGATTGATCTGATCCCCGATTTTGATGCTGTGTCGAAGCCTCCCTATGGCATGGCGCCAGCGAAGTTGTGAGAGCTCAAGACTCAATTGCAGGAGTTGCTAAACAAGGGATTTATCAGGCCGAATGTGTCTCCGTAGGGAGCGCCTGTCTTGTTCGTCTGCAAGAAGGATGGTTCTCTCCGACTATGTACAGATTATCGGATGTTGAACCAGATCACGTGAAAAACAAGTATCCCTTGCCTCGCACTGATGACCTGTTCGACTAGTTGCAGTCTGCATTGGTGTTCTCGAAGATTGATCTGAGGTCTAGGTATCACCAGTTGAAGATACGAGACCCAGACATTCAGAAGACTGCTTTCTGGACGCGGTACGGGCATTAAGAGTTCACAGTCATGCCTTTCAGCTTGACTAATGCACCGACTGCGTTTATGGATCTGATTAATAGGATTTTCAACCCTTTTCTGGACTAGTTCGTTGTGGTTTTTGTTGATGACATGTTGGTCTATTCTCCTGATGTTGAGACTCATGCCTTGCACCTGAAGGCGGTTTTGGATACTTTGTGGTGTCATCAGCTGTATGCCAAATTCTCCAAGTGTGAGTTCTGGCTGAGTGAAGTCATGTTCCTTGGCGATTTTATCTCTGGAGAAGGCATCAGAGTGGATCCTACCAAGGTCGAGGTAGTGAGTGGTTGGGAGCGACCCAGGACTGTGTCGGAGATCAGGAGTTTCTTGGGACTGGCGGGCTATTATAGGAGGTTTATCAGAGATTTCTCCTCCATAGCCATGCCTTTGACTGAGTTTACCAGGAAGGGAGTTCCTTTTTGCTGGGACTAGAATTGTGAGGCGAGTTTCCAAGAGCTGAAGTCTCGTCTGGTTTCTGCCCCTGTGTTGACTCTACCTTCTGGAAGTGGTGGCTTCACTGTGTATAGTGATGTCAGTGGTGTTGGGTTAGGGTGTATTCTGATGCAGCATGGCAATGTTATCGCATATGTGTCACGCCAGCTAAAGGATCATGAGAAGAACTACCCGATTTGGAGATGGTTGCCGTAGTGTTCACTCTCAAACTCTAGCGACACTATCTCTATGGGGAGCAGTCTATGGGGCAGTTTGAGGTCTTTACCGATCATCAGAGCTTGAAGTATATCTTCAAGTAGAGAGATCTCAACCTGAGGCAAAGCCGTTGGGTGGAGTATCTGAAGGACTATGATTTCAGCCTATCCTACATTCTGGAAGTGGTACGCATGTGATGGGGAGCTTGATGGTCAAGGAGTGGACCATGTTGGAGGATCTGGTGAGCTGCAGGCCGAAGCGGTAAGTTCGGGGAACGGTTGGTGCCTAGGTGGCCAACCTGTCTATTCGCCTGAAGTTGTTAGAGTTTATTGTCGCCTGTCAGCAGTTAGATTCGTTTGTTCAGGCTGTGTGTGAGAAGCTGGAGGCTGATGGAGAACCTCATTTCTCTATTAGGGCATATGGAGAACTAAGGTATGATATGCGTCTGTATGTGCCCCGGCATGAGGAGGCCAGGCAGAAATTGTTGGATGAAGCACATCGGTCTAGGTACACCATTCACCCTGGGAGTACGAAGATGTATCGAGACCTGAAGCGGAATTTTTGGTGGCCTGGTATGAAGAGAGATGTTGCTGAACATGTGGCGAGGTGTACCACATGCCAGTTGGTCAAGGCAGAGCACCAGAGACCTGGAAGGACCTTGCAGTTGTTGGATATTCATGTGTGGAAGTGGAAGCACATCTCGATGGACTTCGTGACTAGTTTGCCGCAAACTCAGAGGAAGAACGACACCATGTGGGTAATCGTGGATCAGCTAACCAAGTCTGCTCACTTTTTGGCCATTCAGGTGAAGCTTCCGATGCACCACCTAGCGGAGTTGTATGTCTCCAAGGTGGTTAGGCTGCATGGTGTTCCGATGTCCATCATGTCGGATGGAGACACGAGGTTCACCTCAAGGTTCTAGAGAACTCTGTAGGAGGCCTTTGGCACTACGCTCAACTATAGCACAACATTTCATTCTCAGTCGGATGATCAGACAGAGAGAACTATCCAAATGCTGGAGAATATGCTCAGAGCATGTGCCTTAGACTTTCAAGGGTGCTAGGAGGACCATTTGCCGCTGGTTGAGTTCGCCTACAACAATAGTTATCACTCGAGTGTCGGGATGGCATTGTACGAAGCTTTGTACGGTAGGCCATGCAGATCGTCGGTTTGCTGGAGCAAGATGGGCGAGCGTCAGTTGATTGGTCCGGAGTTTGTGCAGTTATATGCGGGCAAGGTGGATCAGATCCATAGCAGGTTGTTGGCTACACAGAGTCGGTAGAAGAGCAATGCCGATAGAAGGCGGAGACCGCTAGAGTTTCTAGGGGAGACTATGTATTTCTAAAGGTGCTGCCGACCAAGGGTGTCATGAGGTTCGGAAAGCGTGGCAAGCTGAGTCCTCGCTATATTGGCCCGTACCAGATCATCCAAAGGATTGGTGAGGTTGCTTATCAGTTGGATCAACCACCAGAGATGTCATCCGTGCACGACGTGTTCCATGTCTCCATGCTGAGAATTGCTTAGCTGACACATCTCATGTGATTCCAGTTCAGCCAAAAGGGCTCTAGGAAGATCTGTCCTTTGTGGAGGATGTCGTAAAAATTGTTGACCGCAAGGAGCAGGTGCTGCGGAACTAGGTGATTCTACTGGTTTTGGTGTAGTGGCGGCATCATAGAGCCGAGGAGGCCACGTGGGAACGTGATGAAGCCATCCTAACCTAGTACCCGTATCTTTTCATCTAGTGATTTCGAGGGAGAAATCTTCTTTTAAGGTTGTTAGGATGTAACACCCGTAAAATTCATTTTGTAATTATTTACATTTTATGAATTTATTCCTGGACGGGTGTTATTGTTCCGAGGCCCGTAGTGTGGTTTTGTACTTTTGGGCTTAGGCCTCGTGGGCCTGCTTCTTTTTGCGTGTCCCTATGCGTGGTTTGGCATTGTGCATTGTGGCACTGTGCGTGTCGGGCCTGGGTGTGGGGTCCGTGTGGGGTCTGCGCTATGGGCTGGTCGCTGTGGCTGGTGGTTGAGCAGAGTAGCCGGTGTGCTCGTACTGGGTGTCGGTGGCTGAGACATGCAGGTGAGCATGCTCCCAGCTACTGTGTGTGCAGGCTTTATAAGCCGCCCGCACCGCACTCCTCTGTCGCTCATCGCCGTCTTCTCCTCTTTCTTCTTCTTTTTCTCCTCCTCCTCGGACGTGCGTCCCTTCTTCCCCACCTTCCCTTTCCTTCCTCCCCACTCCTCCTTCTCCTCCCCCTTCTCCTTTCCCCCCATCCTCCCCTGTTTTATTTTGTCTACACATCGATGGAGAGAGAGAGAGAGAGGGAGAGAAGTGGAGGCGCTGTGGTGGCTCGTGGCGGCCTGGGAAGCTCTGGAGCGACGTCCCTGAGGTCGTGGGGTGGCCGTGGTCGTGCGGGGTCGCCGGTGTTCGCCAGAGTTCACCGGAGAATCATGCAAAATGGTAGAATTTGATAGAGTTGCATGAAATCTAGGTAAATTTACATTCTTAGAATTTATTGTGATTTTATGAGAATTTATGGTGGATTTATGGGCATTTATGCCGGTGGTTGCGTTTTGGGTCCTTTTGACCCTTCTGTCTTTGCGATTTTATATCTTAATGTATGGTGAATGGATTTTGGTTTTGTTTGTGAGGATTTGGAGTAGACTCGAGGGTCTACATCTTATGTTTTATGCAAGATTTTTGGTGTTTGTTTAGGAGATCCAATCAGAGGTCCCATTTGAAATGATTTCGGACTGTAGGGTTTGGGTTGTTTTCTATTTTTCGCAAAATTCGGCATACCGAACCATTTCGGTATGTCGTTTCTCTGTCAGCTTAGGTCCTCTGGTTGAAATTTGATCGTCCAATTTTGGATGTCGCCCGAATCAAGAGATTTCGGTCGACCGAATCATTTTCGATATACCAAAATTGGCTTGAGTGTTGACCACTGACCTGATTCGGTCGACCGATCTAGATCAGCCTACCGAATCAAGGGTTTTCGGCATATCGAACCTGTTTGTGGCATGCCGAATCTGGGCCGAAATAAGTTTATAAAATCTAATTTCTGAGGGTTTTCCGGATTGATTTTTTTGTCCCATTGAGAGGGATTGTGGGTCGTCAGTGGTGGTCTCCTGGGACCCCTGATGTACCGTTTTGTCGAGATTTTGGAAGAGTTTTCAAAGATATGAAAATAATTTTGGAAAGTAGGTTTCAAAGAAATAGTTGGCCTATTTTGGAAAATGTTTTCTTGGTTTTCTATGTGCGGGCCGAGACAGTGTGGGACCTTATCATCGGGACTAGGGAATGTGACGACATTCTCAGGTGGTCGGACGCGAGTCCCTAGTTGAGGCCGAGGGCTGAGATACCTGAGGTTGAGGGGTGGCCGGTTTTGAAGGTATGAGACTGCTTGATTGTAGTCTCAAGGCTAGGGTTGAGGTCCGTAGGTTGAGGTGTCTTGTGGCATGACGGGGAGGTATGATACTCCTGCTGTCGCTGTGAGCACTGAGACTCGGATGTCGTCAAGTGTGGAGGTATGACACTCCCTCCTGAGTACCGTGTGTGGAGGACGTCGTGACGAGGCGGACCCTGTGGTAGCCAGTGCGGGTGGGACACATGCTCCATAGCTGGTAGCTTCTGAAAGACAGGACAACCTTCCCAAGGAAGGGTTAACTCTATGAGGGTTCTTCAGGTAGGGAGAATCGCAGGACGGTGATCACTCCTACACAGGGTGGTTTCACCGTAGTAGCGCAGAATGCCGTGGTCGCTCCTCGGTGGACTGCTTGTGGCCAGAGTTTGGTTGCCTGGCACTAGGCTTCCCGACTCACTGTGTGTGGTTTTGGCTATTGAGGGCCTTTGCTTGTGGTTTTGGGCTACTAGAGCCCCGATTGTGGTTTTGACCAATGTGGGCCTAATTTGTAAGGTTTTGAGAAATAGTTTGCGAAATAAATTTAAAAGAAAAGTAATTATGATTTGCATTCCGCGGTTTTCGTGGGGTGCGTACCGGGTGACTCCTGTCACTCATGCGTTTTCCGTGTGGTTTTGGTTTGCAGGTGCAGACATGCGATTGGTTTAGCGTAGTGCATATAGTCTAGAGTCTCCTAACCGCACACACAGGTTCCTAGTAGTTGGATATTTTCTATTTAACTTCAATTTTCCTTTAATTTAATTTGTTTTAAATTATTGTGAAAAATGAGAGGCGTTACATTAGATCATCAAAACCTTAGCTACTATTGTGTTTCTTGTCATTTCTTAGATGATGATTGAGTCTTACACAAGAAAATTATTGTTTTTCACCATATAAAATCCCCACATAATGGTGAAGCATTGAGTGAATGGTTGAAAACTTGTATTTTGGAGTGAAATTTCGATTAGAAATTATATACTGTTATTGTGGACAATGCTAACAATAATGAGCCAATGGTAAATATTTTGAAATTTTTGTTAAATGGAAAGGAAGCACTTCATTTCAATGGTGACTTATTTCATACTCGATGCACTACACACATTATTAATTTGATTGTGAAGAATGGTTTGGAAGTAGTAAGTCCTCTGCTTAAGGAAATTCATAATAATGTGATGTATGTGAATTTATTAACCTATAAAAATCAAATGTTCAAAAAAGCATTAGAGTATACTAGGTTGAGTACTTGCAAAAAGATATCTTTGGATGTTGATACTAAATGGAATTTCACTTATCACATGCTTCAAAGTACTTTGGATACTCAAGGTGCATTTGAACGTTTGGTAGAGTTGAATAGTGATTACAAGATGCTACCAACCAAAGAACAATGGAAAGAGGTAGACATATTTGTGATTGATTGAAAGTTTTTTATGATATCACTGTTCGTCTTTTATGAACAAAATATCTAACTACTAATTACTATTTTAATGATGTGTCTCATTCATTACAAATTACTTAAATAGCGAATGAGTGATGTTGATTACATTTCTGAAATGGGTTTATTGATGCAAAGGAAATTTGATAAATATTGAGATGCATACAATTTGATTGTCTTTTGGATTAGTTCTTGATCTTCGATACAAAATGAAATTTGTTAAGTATGTTTATCAAGAAATTTATAATGCAAGAGCTGATTCATATATTGAAGTTGTCAACATGAAGTTACATGAATTGTTTTCAAAATATGTAGATTCTTCAGATACTCCAACATGTTGTACAGCATCTCATAGTCATGAAATGATTGTTGAGAAAAGACAAGCAAACAAATTCTAGTTTTACTGGAGGATTTCTTCAACGCATCAAGAAGAAAACCAATGCTGCAATCAATGTTTAAAAAATAGAAATGGAACAGTATTTGGTGGAAGAATTATTTCCCTTGAATCCCAATGATGAGCTATCATTTGATATCTTATACTAGTGGAAGCATAATGCACAAAGGTTTCCTTGTCTAACAAAGATGGCTCGTGATGTTTTGGCCATTCCTACTTCAATAGTTGTTTCTAAATCTAATTTTTGTTGGGGACGTAGAATCATTGATGATACTCATTCTTAATTGATTCCTGATATGATAGAGGCTTTAATTTATACAAAGGATTGATTGCCATCACTTTTTAAGAAATTAGGTAAGTTAATTGTTAATACTTCTTTATTTTGATTTTTATTATACAATCAAACATTATATTTAACATATTTTCTTTATTTTACTATTGATAAGCATCGACACCGTTGCTATTGAGTGAGATTAGTTATTGGTATCTAAGTATCTTTTAAAATTAAGTCATTCATTTGTTTTACTTTGAACATGGTGTATGTGTATTTACTAATTAATGAGAATGAGACAAACTCTAGGTCTAAGGCATTTCACAACATTTTTATTGTTGATTTTTTGTAAGTACATTAATTTTTTTTGTTATATTTTTAACACAACTTGGAATAATTTATTTTTTTATTGGTTATGGTATTCATAGTTTATTATCCTTTGATCTAGAATTAACATTAATGCTTGAAAAAAATGATTTATTAGGTATTGTAGATCATTACATACAATGAGTTTAATATGTTAATTCACGAGATAGGCATGAAAATGTAATAAAAATATCAACAGAATGAGTAGAACCTATTTATAACACTCTACTAAGAACATTACTAAAATTTTATAACAAGAATAAAGTGATCATGATACAGAGTTTAAGTAGTCTACATCAAGCTTTGGGAACTAAGTAGCACTTCAGTACAATGAGATAACCAAACAAGTGTTTATAATCCCACATTACTTAATAAGAAATAATGAATGAGACTACATAACCATGAATCCATACTAAAGTACCGTACAACTTAAACACTTATATAATAGTAAAGGAATGAAATGAAAGACTCTAGTTTAAATAGAACATGGACTACCATCACGGATCACAGGCCTAAGGAGTGAACCTTGGATTGTGACAAAATAATGCAATGAAAATAACATAAAATGCAACAAAATAAATGAAAATTTTGTAAATGGGCAACTTATAAGTGAAAAAGCATAAACTCAAAAGAATCTGATTTATGGATGTGGTGAGCACATTTTGGAACCCAGACCACTACTTTATTCCTAGAGAAAAGAAGCTGATACACATTGCCATGCTTACTTGTCATGTAATATTTGTCGATGAATAAAAAAGTATTCGAAGACATGCTGCTGAGTTCATCTCCTTCGATACTATCCGATGACAAACCAACAAATGGCAATTTAGAAGATTTTCATATATACACCTTGTAGATTCATACCCCTACTCACCATCATTTTCTTGTGGCCTAACGGCTTGGACGGTTTTCGAACAAAAACAGCTATAGAAACGAAGTTTTGTTCCCCATGAGAGGTTCTTCATGCATAGGCTGACAATTTCTGTACACCAAAAGCATGTAACACTAATCACATATTATTGATACTTCACTCCCGACCAGAGATTTGACATAAATTCCAGCCTGATTTGATAAAGACTTGCTAAAATTTACGCTAACGAATTAAATCTCTTAAAATTTTTTCCCTTTGCCAGAACACTACATTTGCATCAAAGATCCTGCATTTTGAGATGTAAGACAGAAAGTACGGGAACAAGCAATGACATAACTACAACATGTTTCCCTCATATCATTGCTGCAATTAAATAGTCAATCAATAACAGCCAATCGCAAAGCACATGCAAACATTTACACAAATTGATCAAAACCATAAAACAAACCATTGCTGCCAGTAGACCAGGAAACAATCAAGCAACTCATATATGTACGATGACACATTGTGCCATTTAGTCGTGCTTGAAGACAACAACCATCGCCGTGCAGTTATCTTTACAGCAACGCTCACGGACAGCTTCCTTGACAAGGCGACGTGCCACAGAAGTAGTGGATAAGCCATCCTGTAAATAAAACTTGATTCAGGAATAAGAAACTTTATTCTGAAATATTTTTTAGTCTACTATAGGATAGGCATTGGGAAAGGAACCAGCAATGAAACATTACAAAGTATGGTTTACAGCCCAAATCTCTTGTTCTAATGAAAACGGTCTATTCTGAACAAAGCTACTCTACCAAGGAAGAGAGGCATCGTAAAAAACACTAAAAATAAGTGATGAAACGTCATGCACTGCTATTTATAATAGCCCACACCTCCTGTGCTAATGAAAACAGACTATTGCTGAGCATAGTTACAAATCCTAGAGGAAATTTCGTTCTAGTAAAAAAAAAATATTGACATTGAAAGTTACAATAAAAAAGGTAACAAAGTTCAACAAACTGTAACTATCAGAGAGTGAAGCAGTCATTTTTTGAGAGAGTGCCACCTGCAAATGCTTTTGAACGAACTCCACAGCATCACTTGGTCCAAAAACCTGCATGTCTTGATTGTGAGAAAAAGCTGATTGACTACAATACCATGTGCAAGATTACATATCCAAATTGACATCCAACTTACTGCCCATAGACCATCGCAGCCAAGAATGATAAAGTGCTCTCTTTCTGTGAGTTCAAAAGAGTGAACATCAGGAGTAGCAATAACCCCTACCTGCACAAAAAGCCGCAATACTCACTACAATCCACTGACAGATATTCCAATTCCATTTGATGCTTTTTTTTTGAAATGCTAGTTATTTTGTTAGGGGATTATAGAACCACAATGCACCATTTGATGCAATTTGATAATGAAGTCAAGAGTCAGACCAACTAGAGGTGGTTATGCAGGTTTTCATGATGTACAAAAAACCACAGAGACTTAGTATAATAATCTCTTTCATGCTCAATTGATTGATTGATTGTTTGTTTTTTGAACAGTAAATGGTAAATTTCATTAAAAACCCAAAAGAAAGAACAAGAGAAACCTACCAAGTAGGTAAGTATAGAAGAAAAACACTGAAAAACATGGTTCCACGGGCAGAACCAAAAAAGCAGAAACACAGAAATAAATAGGAAAAAAGGGACTCCAAATGGTCTCAAAAAGCTAGAAGCCACCTCCAACCAAGAAACAATCTCCAATGTCAATTAATCATCATCAAGCCTACGAAAAGATCACTCAATCAATCACTGATTCAAACACCTTTTTCTATATGAGAATATCACATTTTTCCCCGGTAAAAATCCTTCTATTACGTTCCAACCATCTTAAGCACCATATATAGCATGAGGTAACATAAGCCACACAACTTGTCTTCCAGCCAGCCTTCTATGATTGTACCACCTTTCCCAAAAGTCTTCCATAGAATGAACCCCATGTCCATCAGCAGGCTATACCACGAGTGACTAATGTCCAGATATGTAAAGAATAAATGCGATGCAAAAACAGAAGGAACAACTACTTGCCAGATGAAATACTCTATATGCCTCAAAGCCATCTCAATCAACACACCCCCATGAAGTAATTGCCATGCAAAAAATTAAACCTTTGTTGAAATAAAATGATTCCAAATCCACTTCACTGAGAAGGAGACATCTCTACTCCAAAGCCAAAGATGAGAATCAGGGTCAGAGCTAGACATGATGGAGTCATGGGAATTCAAAAGAGTCATCAAAGAGATAAAGTATTGTAGCAATGCAGGAGAACACTAATTAGTTTTTTTACTAGTCAGGCATTTGGTCACATATTGTTGTTTCGCAATTCACAAAACACGTCTCAAAATTGGGAAGCAACAAAAAATATGGACGGACCACAATTCTAGGTTGTAATACACCCAAGATACAGAACAGCAACATCATGTCTGACCTTGGTCCGCAACAATAATAATGTTACGTAGGAAACCAGTGAAGAAATTGACACAAACGTAATAAACATGAAAGTCCACTAAAAAGTTAAATTTTAACATCAAAACTCTAGAATAAGCTAAAATAAACAATAACACACACCAAAAGCTTTAGGATAGGCAAAAATAAACAATAATGCACATACATGATGACTTGTATTTACTATAAAAATTTGTATCCTATGGATTAAACTCTATCAAGCAACAATAAAAAGTTAAATTTTCACTTGAATCTCTAGGATAAGCTGCAATAAACAATAATACACATCTAAGATGACTTCTTTTTACTATAAAAAAGACTAAATTATATGGAATAAACTATATAGAATAACAATAAAAAGTTAAATTTGATTTTAAACTCTAGGATAAGCTAAAGATAACAAAAATACACAATTTAGGATGACTTATATCTTTAATATAAAAATTTGTATCATATTGATAAACTATATAGAGTAACAATAAATGTTCAGGAATGTGTAACACATATTTAACATGCTAAAGTAATAACATAAGCAATACAAAACATTTTTAAAATTATGTAAATTTCTACATTAATTTGTTTTTTCCTTTAATACAGACATTACAGGAAACAGTACAATTGGACAGTGTGGCTTTTCTAAACATTATTTTGATCCTTCTTTTATATTTTTATAAACTTGACCTTATTTTTTAATTTGGATTTTTTAAAGTATTTCTTTAAATAGAAAATAATGTTTGTTGTTTCTAGACACTTGTTAAACTATCCTTTTACACATGTAAAGGCTCACAAAGGAGGATCTTATCGGGCCAAGGTCAACCCACTACCTCATTTTAATATGCAAGCTCTAACAATGACAAGTAAAAGGCCAAAAAACCCTAACCACCTCTCATCTTCTTCATGATGACGACGATCTGCAACTTTACAAGGGAAGCAAGAAACCCATGTCATGAAGGCAATGCCAACTTGTTTTAGTATCCACCTCTATTCTTCCAGTAACGTATAGTGACAATGGGAATGCCAACTCAACAAGGAGAGAAGGGAATGACATCAACATGAATGAGGTGAGTAATCAAGGTAGCAGGGCTTGCCCCTGACATAGGTAAGGTGGACCATGCCTAGAAAGGTCTCGGTGTTGGGTGAAAACAGTAGAGTTTTCCTTAAATTCAAACACAATTTCGGTTGTTATTGACTGATTAGGGTGACATGGGGATGTCGCAAAATAAGCTATAATTTTCAAGATAAATTTTCAAAATAAATTTATGTTAATAAGTGGGAAAATCAACACATCCTGCCCAAAGTTTCATCAAGGAGTGTTGATCTAGATGATAAAATAAAACATGGAAGTTGTGGATGTAGAGGCAAACAAATCTATATGTTCAGCAAATAAGTTTCTCAATTTCTAGTTAAAGTTTCTGATTTGAATTGAATTAGGACCATAGAGTTTCATATAACACCATCCTACAAACTTGCCCTTGTAACAGGGATCTAAAACCACAGCAGTTGCTAAAATAGGATTATAATCAGCCCAATACTTCTGAAATTTTCCCATCTATCTGCTTGCCATTTTAGACATAAAGACATCTAGACTATCTATTTCGCTTTGCAAAGTTTCTTGAATGTTATAAATCTCAGGAAAATATAAGTTGGCAATTGGGTACTTAGTTCCTGAAAAGGCATTACCGGTATCATAGAAAACTTCAAGAAATGCACATTTCTCTACTCGATCCCATTCTTCAAATGATGAACAATGCTTGTAATTATAATTATTCAATTCTAAATGACAAAAGGCAAGCCAATAAAATGAAACACTCTTGAGCATAATAAATGTAGAATTCCAATGAGTACGAGCATCATGCTGCAAACCCATTCTATTCTCCAAAGATACTTGTGCGGTGCCTTTCAAAAAATTTTGCTTCCTAACTTGACAACCTGTAATATACTTCACATTTTCTCAGTTTTTAAAAATTACAGGATCTATTGCTTTCAATCCCTCATTGACAATCAAATTAAGAATGTGAGCACATCTAAGATGAAAGAAAACCCCAATACTTAGACAAGTGTCTTAGATTCAATTGATTCCTCATCAATTCAATTGACAAATCATTTGAAGACTAGAGCTGCTAAATCATTTTTTTATTTTTCCTTTCTTCCTTGCATACAATTTTAACACAACAGCTTTTGCGGTATTAACCAAGTGCAGGTCTTCACACAAATAAGAGAAAAAATTACGGATCCCTTTGTATTCAACAAATTAAAAGGCAAATCATGTTAGATAATGGTAGCACTCTCAATTCTCTAAAATTTTTCTATTGAAAACTTAAAAGCACACATTAACAGAGACTCCACTAGATTGAGATATAAGCACCCGTCCTATATCTGGAGACTGACATTCCATAATATGGCATTTTAGATTTCCTGTCCCATAACCACCAGGAGACATATTCTTTCATACATTTATTACATTCAAGGTCTTAAATGTCGCTTTCGTGTCAAACTTTGGTAAGTTGAAAAACCAACATGCGTCAGTGAAATATCAATGTGTCAATGGAAACACAATAAAAAAAACACCATTATTCACAATTATCTTCATTGACCTCGTTAACATCATTATCAAAATCAATAGCAACATCTGCAACCTCTATATCTATAATAAGCACACAAAAATTACAAATAGATCAATTGAATAATGGAGAGATATAGAAAGTCTAAGGAGCAACACTAACATAAATTGAAAATGGACCACAGAAAGATCCAACATCAAGTTATCAAATAAAATGTAGAGAGGCTAAGACGCAAAATCCTAACCATGTGAATCCTCCTCCATCAGAAATTTAGAATTGTGGTGACCGGAGAAAGAGCTGAGGTGCTGGTACACAGCACAGCCGTAGACTCACAGTGGTTGAAGGATTGTGTATGGTTGGAAGAGGCGGTGTGACATGGAACTGTGGCCAGTTGATCAGTAGAGACCGGTTGTGCATGGAGATGTGGCTATGTGCATGGAGATGTGAGTGGAATGATGGTTGGAAGAGAAGAGGTGGCCTGGAGCGGTGGCCGGTGGATCAATGGAAACTGATTGTGTGGAGGAGAACATGTGGCTATGTGCATGGAGGAGATGTGAGTGGAGAGATGTGAGAGGAGAGCTGTGTGGTGGTCAGAGGAGGTCAGGAGATGTGCAAGGAGGAGGTGCCAACTTAGGATTGCGCGTAAGGAGGTTTGGATAGGGAGTGGAGAGTGGTGGGAGGAGTTGATGAGTTGAGGATATGTTATGTGACTTAGGGTTGGAATCTATATATATATATATATCATACATGGGCTGGCGAGTCATAAACAGGCTATCCCAACTAAACCCAAATTCAACTCATTTATTAAATATATCAAACAGATTGACCTGTTTTTAGCCTAATTCAAATCTCTGTTCGAGAACTGTACGTGAGATTTTCATCTCCTACAGCTCCTCCACTCTGTGCACAGTACTCTAATAATCATAACCTATTTAAATGCCACATTCGTAGGTCAGGTCAAAAATTACCACCCTTTTTTCATAAAGTAACTTCATAAGGAAAGTTAACCGCAAGCATTTTGGGTAAATGACTCATAATTTATTCACTAATTTCCTAGAAAGTAAATTAATATACATGAGTTTTAAACACAAAAAAATTAAAGTTCCATAGTTATGAAATCCTAGGATTTCAGTCAAATCTCAAAATCAAATGTTCCTAAATGTAAATGGATCAAATGAAAACATACAACGAATTAATTGCATCTTTTCAGATGAATTTGTTGCTAATAAAAAGTGAATGAAATTAAAGATAATTGAAAAATCTGTTTCCCTGTTATTAGTAAAAAGAGAGAACATTAACAAAAAGTGAGAAACTTGAGGATTGATTCTAGTTGTTAGTCATCATGATCATTAAAAGATTAAAGATATTGCTGTTCTTAAGCACAAAGCAACCTTCTTAAATTGACGATCCCCAAAGGCTCTAGAGACCTCAAGGCGCCCTTGCAATCGACCATTTGAGCCTACGGAACCACCAGCCTAGAAGGCAATGAAGAAGAAAATTATTTATACTTGATTACCAAAATAGAAGTGAACAGTCATTACGATATTAGCAAAAACAATGAACTAGGCAATTGTATGACAAAGCAATGGGATTTTTTTTTCTCAATTAAAATGTATAATGCATTTTAGTTACACCATTTGGATGCTTTAGGTTTTTTTTCCTAAAGTAAATAGAGACAATGTCATATGGAGTTCGGCATAGTTTAAATATATGAATATTCTGATTTCCCAAGTAACTACAATGTCATAAACAAGGAAAGAACAAAAACCAATCTGACTTTGCAATAATGTAAGGTTACCCCAAGTTCCACCCCAACAAAGCATGATATCAAATGTCGACCTGTGTCAATGGGCTTTTAGTTTACCAGCACATCATCGATATGACAGTGGGGAAGGGTTGTGCACTTGCAATTCAATGGAAATGATTTGGAAGCAAATGACATTCCATCAACCACCCAAATAGGGGTGCTTGGAAATGGAAATGGGGGAGGTGAATTCCCACCAATTCTGACATATAAAAACCACCAGAAATTCATTTCAGACCTTACCACTTGGTATTTAGCCAGAAAACACTCTCTTAGACTCTTCCTTCATCCCTCCCTCTCTCAGTCTAGCTCTCTCTGCATGTTCTCTTCCTCCACTCTCTTCTCTTCTCTTCCCTTGTTCCTGCTGCACTAATGGAGGTGCTGCCACCACCACCACTTCAATCTCTCCTTGGTTCTCTCCTTCTCAGTCCTATGTCCTCTCACCTCTCCAGAGCACTGTTGCAACTAGTGAAATTAGGGTTTTTAAGGAACAACAACAACAATGACCAGCAACAATAATGGCAACCAGCAGCAACATTGGACAGAGAAGTAGCGACGAGCAGCAATGTCATATGAGGAGATATGCAACCAGCAGCAAACCACCTCCACAGGAGGAGCCACCTGTCTCGTCTCTCACATTCCCTCTCATCCATGCAGCACCGATCTCATGTAATCCTGTCCCTCTCTGCCCCATCTCTGATCCATCACAGTTGCCTGCATTTTAGATTGGAGAAGATGTACCATAGTGTGTGGAGGAGATTGGAGGAGTGGAAAAGAAGAGAGGATTTTTTTTGAAAAAGAAATTAATTGTTTTAGATTTGGTTTGGGGGGGGTGTGTTTGTTGTGTGATTGGGTTGGGATTGGGGGAGTGGAAAAGAAGAGAGGATTTTTTTTGAAAAAGAAATTAATTGTTTTAGATTTATTTAGGATTTTTAATTAATGTCCCCGATTCATATATATAATTTTTATAATAGATATTTTATTAGTATGTATTTTGAATACACAATGATTAATAAATTCTGTAAGTTTAATATATAATGATTAGAAATGTTTATTCCCAAAATAATAATCTATAAATTTTATTTTCTTTTTAAATTTATACTTTCCTTTCATTTCCTTGCAAGGCACAAACACCCCATATTTCAATTTCCTACTATTTCCAAACGGTACACAAACACAAGGATTTCAGTCGACTAGAAATCAAATTCTCTTACTTTCTAAGGAATTTGCTTCAATTCCCTTCAATTCCAAATTCTCATTTCTATCCAAATTTTATGCACAAACAGGCGGTGGAACCTTTTCTACCATGATTCCACTGGCACGTGTTGGTTTAGAATTTGCCAAAGGCCAACATATTTCCAACATTTAAAACCATTCAACCATGTGATGAATACTCCAAAAAGAATAGCCACCTTGGAGTTAGTTTTAACCTTTCAAAAAAGATTCCAAACTTGCAATGTCCTACCATATGGCATCTCAATAAAAACCAGGGATAATGATTAGTGACTATGAATTCCAGGTTAACCTTAGAATGGTAAACTAGAGATCAGCTTCAAAACATTCCACGATGGCGACTTTCAGAAGCATCAGAAATACAGAGAAAAATGGATCTATAAAAAATTTCATATAATCTCTTAAAAGGTTAAAAATGGTTTAGAAAAACAAGACCTGTATGTCAGGCCAGAGACCTTGCAAAATTATTCACTACATGTGGAAATCAAAGTAGAATATTAGATCATGTCATGTATGTCCAATTTTATGATATGTTCTCTAGCATTTTCTCGATTATTGGCATCTCGCTGTTTTCTGAAAATACTGAAATCTTACCTTCTGGATTCGAGCACGTTCCTGTGGATAGATAGCTTTGTGTTCTCTAGTCACAACAATGGCCTTGAGTGGATATCTTGTGACATCTAGAAGGCTATGGGTTCCATCACCAGGAGATGATCGTGCAACTACCGCTTTTGCATCACCAATGTTCGCCACTAAAACCTAGACAATTTAATGTATTGAGTAATGAATAATTTATTGCAAACAGAAAGAAGCACAACATTGAGGACTTATCAGAACTCAATGCTGTTGTACAACATACTGTCTGCCCCAAAACCCATATGCAAACCGCAGTTGCACCATCTTGCCAACATCCTGAAAAGGGTTATATACAAACAAGAATTCATAGTTAATGTTATTGAGATCATGAGAATACTATATATAGGAGAAAATTAATACTTTCCAAGAAAATTTTGTGAAGCACCACTCAGTAGAGGGAAAATGTACCAGCAGCACTTTCTTGCAGTAGAGATTCATCAGTTCTTCGGAAGCCTGAAAAATGATGTTAGATAAGCAAACCTAAGACAAAATCTTCCGTTTGAGAATGCATGAAGATGAAAGCCTGATTCTTTACCACCAGCATGAATGGCAAAATTGCAGATAAAAATCATTGCATGATTCAGATCATTCCCATGATTTTCCTTTGTGATATATAAAACATCTAGGCTCCAATAACATGATCTTAAAGGTTACTTGATGATCCCATTTCATCCAACTATCACTTGTTTAATATCAATGGTATACAGATGTGATCACTGTTAAAAAGTTACCTTCAATAATTGCCCTTTTGGCAGCTTTTATATCCATCTGTAAGTGAAAAAAAAAGCAGAGTAATGTTAAAGATGATAAACATAGCTACACAAAGAGAAAAAAGTGGCAAGTTGGAATTTGATTTAATATGGGTAAACAGTACCGGTCATTGTAAGAGTTATTTCTTGGAACCATTAGCCTTCCATGAGTCCATAATGTACACCTCACATTTCATACTAACCAAATATAGTCCACAGACTATAAAACAACTTAATCATAATAAAATCACCAAAAAAAGATGCAAGTTTTCTATATTTCAAAGAGAGTAAATTTCTTGATTGTATCCTATAATATGACCATTTTCAATTTACTACCGCCAACTTTAAAACCGATCACTTTAATACCCTAGACTTTCACCATCCACCATTGTGGTACTTTCATTAATGGAAGTAGGTTTTACAATAAAATATAGACAAAAATGCCCCTCACATTATAACACTTCTCCATTAATTTGGGCTTCATTTACTATTCAACATTTTATACCATAATATGTGGATTTATCATTATTTCTCCATCTCAACAATGATATACCTGATAAACAACATCGCCCTAATCAAAGAACCCAAAACTATGGCTCCTCCCTATCCATGATCACAGCAAAGTCAAAGGTGTGTAGAAGGTCCAAAGTGGATCTATCATAGTGACGAGGCCAATAGCAAACAACCCTATACCCTTCTTTCCCTCATTTACCTCCACATGTGATTGTTGAGTTCTCTCATGAGTCTATTTTTCCACCCCTCTTCTCCCTCCCCTGCATGCTCCACCACCATCACCACTTCCCACCTCATTTTTCCCCTATAGAGACCATTATTTTCCATTCCACACATCTTCCATCTCTCTCCTTCACATCCACTGGAATCCTTCTACTCCCCTCGCTAGCGTCATCTCTTCGAGCCCCACCGTCACTTCTCACAAGGTGTTGTTTTCTTGTATATCGAAATTTGGCAACATAGTATTGTTTCTTATGCATTGTTTCCATTCTAGGAGGAGATAAGGGAGAAGACATCGACAAAGAGGAAAGGGAATTGAAGGGATCTTGTAAGCTTGAACACGTGAGTTGGAAAGGGAATCAAAGGGATCTTGTAAGCTTGAATAATTGGGTTGTTCCTTGCAAGGGCCATAGTGGAGGTGGCATTAGAGGAGAGTGGATGGAGAGAGGAAGGGAGGTTGTGGTGGTGGTGGTGGTGGTGGTGGTGGTGGTGGTGGAGAAGAGAGTTCAAATGGAGGACAACATCATTGTGGGTTTGGATGCAAAAGGAGGAGGTGGTAAAGAAAGGGGGGTAAAACGTTGGAAGAGAAAAGAAGATAGAGAAAGATAAAGTAAAGAAAGAAAATCGGGTGAGTGAAAAGGAAGAGACGTCATGAATAATAGCATAACGGGCAGTTTAATAAAATAATTAGCATCGTTCTCTCAACTATACCAATTGGGAAAAAAATGAAAGTTCAAGGTACCAAAGTGATCAATTTTGAAGTTAAGAGTAGCAAAGTAAAAATCAATGATAATACAGGTACCATTAAGAAATTTACTCTTTTAAATATAACTAACCAACATGCACATGCTACAGATGTATAGGGCTTTTCAATAATAGCTTTAACGTTAATGTTTTTTAATAATCCCTTCACGTTAACTTTTTTAGGAATCCATTTATTCTGATGGGAAATTTAATTAGGGTTTTAAAGCATTACAATTTTTTTTTTACATTTTCCAATTATTTTTCTAGTAGCTCTTAATATTTGATTTTAATTATTTCTTTTTTTTTCATTTCTTAAGAGCAACATATGTGCCATTTGTTCGCATGCTATGAAATTTTTTGTGATGATCTCTCTTTTAACAATTGTTTTTAGCCAATTTGATT
The DNA here is from genome assembly GCA_024699735.1 of Posidonia australis. Lineage (NCBI taxonomy): Eukaryota > Viridiplantae > Streptophyta > Magnoliopsida > Alismatales > Posidoniaceae > Posidonia > Posidonia australis. The sequence continues at coordinate 20,697 of JAMKQA010004527.1, read as the reverse complement.
TCAATTGAAATACTAAAAGAGTCAATTGTTTTTGTTTGCATGCCTTTATTACATTTTAGATTTTTTTTACTTATCCCTTTTATTGTTATTTTTAATGCTTATCATCCTAGAAACGCAAATAACTAAGTTTTTTCCATTTTCATCTTTTATTGTTTTTAATATGTTTATTTTGAGAATTCATGTTTGTTCAAGAAGTTCTGTTATACTGTTGACAAATAAATTTATGTATTTTGAGATTTTTGTACGGTTAAAAACATAACCAAAATATTTCATTAGCTTGTTTTTTGATGGACAAAATTATTTTGTCCTATGAACTTGAAGCATGTTTTAGAAATAGATATTTACTTCATATAAATGGTAGAATATCATTCTTCCTTCTGTACACATCTCTATTTTACCCAATGAACTTCATAGTAGGTACCAAATTGAAATCATATGCCAATATGTTCATAAAGATAAGAATATCATTCTTTCATTTGCACACATGATCTACTTCACTCAAATGACTTTATAGAAGGAACCCATTTGAATAAATAGGTTTGTGTATATAACATATTGGTGAATTATACGATCAATATGAAAAATCACGTTGTGATGCTAATAATAATGAATTATATCAACTACAAGTTAACATTGTTAAATAAACTTCCCCATTCAACTCATCAATCTAAACATACTACAGTGGTTGTCTAGGAATTGCACCACAACTACTAATACCATGACTCCAATTTCCTGGATCTATAATAAATCACAATCAAAGCTTTATTTTAAAATTTGCATAAGGTATTATAAGAGACATGGATAACTAGCATGTTGTTTGGGTTTGTTGTATGCCTAATATGTGTGTTGAAAAAAATGTATAGAATTGATTTGCTTCTAATGAATGAACCAAGATCTTGCGTGATTTGTTTCCGTAGGATAATATGGTCTTTTTTATTTTTGGAGTGATTTTGGCAAGGATTCATTCTCTACTTTTTTCTTCAATTCAATCCCATTGCAATTGGAAAGATAAAAATTAGAAAAGACGTGCTCATCGTAAAAATACCCGACATTTTAGTAATCTCAGATGTTAATATCAAAAGCTCTTTCAAATGTAAGAAAACTCTTAATATTATAAAATTAGAATATGTTGTAGATTATGAAGTAGTAAAGTGTGATATATTTATAATTTTATAGTTAGAAAAACATATAAAACATAGTCAATCTAAGCTTATTTAAGAATAATTTCTTCAAAAGATATCTAATTGCATTCATTAATTGGAAGGATAAAATGAGCCCACAGAGCCCCCCGTTGTTAAGTAATATAGACATTAATTTTATAATGACAAGTATTTCTTTATTAGTATAACTATTTTTCTAGTAATATAAGAATATTGTCCAGTAAAGACCATTTAACACTGAACTTCTACAATACCTAATGTAGAAGTTATGAAATAACTTTATTTTTGAACAATAGACACCATAAAAAATGTAGATCTCATCAAATCCAAACTTTCAAATTTCTAATTCCACATACCACTTTTGAGAAAAATGATTATTAATTTATTTTTTTCTGTAGTTCAAAACTAATTCTTACTTGAAAATTTTAATTTACATACATATAAATTTTGAATTATTTGATTTTGGTATGTAGACATTATATATAATGTATATCGAATCCAACGGTTGAAATTTTCAATAGGTGAATTTTGAAAACAAATTTGGGACTCATTTAATTTAGAATGAGCCCATGGGCCTGCTATATCTTTTCTGTCTTTAATTTTATTATATAAATTGTTTTACTTAATATTTATTTTATATATCTTCTTTTTCATTTGTTAAAAGAAAATTATTATACAAAAAATTCCTGTTAATTTATAGGAATGTTTGTACACTCTTTAATTTTTTGTATATATAATCCATGAAAAGAACATATTTTTCTACATACTTGTTTGTAAGGGATGAATATCTAACATTAAAAACCCAATATTTCATTATTTTTAATGTTTTCCAACATATATTTTCACTTGCAACAAAATCCGTAACTGAAAACTTTATAATCATAATTCTCAAAATAAGAGTTCCATATTCTTTATGCTGAGATTTTCTGTAACATTTTTCTTAATTCTTAAAATTTATAGATGAAATGCTTATATTATTATGTTAATGAAAATTGTTGGTTTGTGCATCTTTGTTTGGATACAACTTAAAGCTTTGGTTAGTTAAGAAAATCATGTGTATTTTCACATCTCGTATGCTAGATTGTAATATATTTGCATTTTTCATTTTGTTTTTTTGTATATAGCAATACACTTGTTGTTTTAGATAGTATCTGCAGTTTAAACCTTTTTTTTGTTATGATCATTTCTGAGATTTAACATGTGCTTAACTCTTCCACAACATGCTACATCTTTTAATTTCTTTAATGGGCCATGAATGGGAAAAGCAAGCCTAATAGCCTAAGTGGGAGGAATAATATGGAATCATTGGATCAAATAATCAACAACAGATCATGTGAGAGATCTCACTCCCATTTGCTTGTCATCTTTGGAAGCGAGTAAGGTTTATAACCCTACAAGTTGCAGGCGGTGGCATAGTCAGTTGGCTGCTATAAAACAAACCAAGTTTTTTTGGCTCCATAAATACCTATGGAACGTAATATCAAAATAGAATTAATCTTCAGTGCCCATAGTGCACCAGCCCACCATGTTCTGTGTTGTTGGCCATAGAAATGAGGAAACTGTAGTCTTTCAGGTTCCAGTCCACACTCCAACTGCAACTGTATTGTTGTGTGAGACTGTGAGATGGTATGATAGAGCCCAAACTGCACCAAAAATAACTTGTTGGATATGAGAAGCTGTGGACGTAGAAGGACTCGTGGCAGACGATACCACAAGAATATAATTCATGCTGAGGAAATTAGGAGGCGTGAATAAAAGAGGGAACAGGGCATCATTCAATGTGGGATATGATTGGAATTTATTTTATTATCTAGGGATGGTAATGTCATTAAACTAAATGTTATAAGGGCATTTTGGTCAGAATCACGCTGCCTCTTTTATAGTAAGTGATAGATAATAGATACCACGAGAATAGAATTCATGCTGGAGAAATTAGGAGGCATGAATAATCAAGGGAATAAGGCCTCATTCAATGTGGGATATGATTGGAATTTATTTTATTATCCAAGGATAGTAAAGTCATTAAACTAAATGTTATAAGGGCATTTTGGTCAGAAAAAAGTAGAATCACACTGCCTCTTTTATAGTATCTTTTATAGTAAGTGATAGATAATAGATACCATGAGAATAGAATTCATGCTAGGGAAATTAGGAGACATGAATAAAAGAGGACATACAGCCTCATTCAATGTGAGATATGATTGCAATTTATTGCACTTGGGATCCTTGGGGACCCTAGGGTCCCAAGTTCGACCCCTCTTGCATTCAAATTCAGGATTATTCCCGCATAAGCTTTGCCTAGGCGTTTACAATTGCTGATGCATGCAGGCTATTGTCTTCAACCCCGACTTACCCTTCACCACTATCTAGTTGTCCACTTTGGTGAGGGAGGGGTTCTTGATTAACAAAAAATGATTGGAATTTATTTTATTATCCAAGGATAGTAATGTCATTAAACTAAATTATTAGGGCATTTTTTGTCAGAGAAAAGGAAAAATCACACTGCCTCTTTTATAGTAAAGTAATAGAAGAGACAATTGTCAACCAAATCCATTTCGTCCTTCTCTCTCCAACTAAGTACACCTTAATTCAAGGAACTATGAAAAATTTAGAAAAACATTCATCTTAATCACTGAAACAATGCCAACCAAGATGGTTTTTCTACTGTACTCTGTTTTAGGATGCAGGCATGTGACACATAATCCAAGGTGGAGATGACAACTTTTACAGACACTGAATAGAAAACACTAAAGAAGAAAAGATAATATTTTCTATCCCTCTCCAGAGGGGGAGAGATGCAACCTACTCTTTATCACAAAACTCTAGATCGCAAAACCTACCGTTAATACTAAATTACTAATAAATAATAAAGTTCCCACTCTCTTATATAAAGAGTGAGAACAAAGTACAAATATGAATACTAATCAAGTTATGACACATGAATCTATAGTTCGTTTAAGATACAAGAGATACAATCTATCAAGGACATATGTAGGTATACTAGAAAATAAACTATCCCACTTACACCAACTCACTCTAAGGATGGGATTGGTTGCAAGCATGGTCCCAAACATCGATTTCATGTGGACTACAGTCCTTCCAAAATAGAAATATTGATGGAAATATGGTAAAACATGGAAGTCCACTAAAAAGTTTGATTTTCGATTTAAAACTCTATGATATATTAAAGTGAGCAACAATATACATATTTATATTTTTAAATTCATAGTTTAAATATGTGATAAGGAAATATAATGTATATACAAAATAAGACACCATGGAATATAAAAAAGGTTGATAAATTAGTAAATAGAATTAATATATTAATATTCTAAGTATCATAATGTAAATTGTTAATGTGAGTAGAGTACCAAAAAAAGAGGAGTTTTGCAAGTTAATACGGCAATATTTGAAGTCAAAAAATATAAGTTTTTTACTCTATTTTCACCAACATGGACTGATGTATCATCGGCATAGCATCAACAAGGGACCGAAATACAATGACATGGCACCAACATAGCCAAACATGGAGTATTTCTCAAATTACAATTGAATATCATGTTGGAAAGTTGAATTTCCAACACGCTTCGAAATTTAGTACCATGGTTGCAAGGAAGTGAGACCAGAAGTGGAGAAGTGGACATGCTAGCTTAATTTTATGGCAATTGGTCGCTAGAACTCAAGGAGCTTCACTTCCATGACTTCAAGGCACTTCCAAGAAGCTTTGAAAATATACATAGCTTGAATCCAAGGAAGTGAAGCTATATACCTTTTTTTAGCAAATTATATCAATATTATTAATATTTGGCATATCAACATATGCTTACTAATTACAATTTGGTTTTGATGATTTAATTTTGATAAAATTTTCTAATAAGGGGCAGAGATCGCAACTGTTGATCCAATGATAGCCTGCTGTACATGATGCACCCCTGTGCTTTTCTAAGGACTGACTTTGTTGCCATTCCAAATCCTAAGGAAATTCAATTTTCATGTAGGCTTAATGAGTAGATTTATAATTATTATTTATAATTATTGTTCTTGTTTTTGGGAAGTGATTTTGACAAATGTTTGGATTTTATTTTGACATTTACTTAAGAACATTTTTATTTTTTGTATTTATTTATTTAGGTGTTTACTAGTTATAATTTGGTTATGAAGATTTTATTTTGATAAAAAATTTTAATTTTTACCATTCTAAACACTAAAGAAATTCTATTATATTTTTATTCTTTGTAAGTTTAATGAGTAGATTTATAATTATAATTATATCTTTGTTCTTTGTAGGTTTAATGAGTATAATTATAATTTGTAATTATTGTTCATGTTTGTTAGAAAGTGATTTTGATAAATGTTTGGATTCTTTTTGACATTTACTTAACTATAATTTGTTGGAAAATTCTAACATACATCTGACCATGATACACCTTCACTGTGATACACCTTGACCGTGATACACCTTGATACACTTGATAATTTCATTTAGTTGTCTATCGTCATCCTCATCTTCCACTGCCACCATTATCATCATTATCATCTCCCACCATCTTTATTGTCATCTCTCTCTACAATTGTTGTCATTATTGTCCTCCATCATCCTCTACTATCGTTATCGTCTTCCATCATCCTCAATATGCTCCTCACCTGTTGTTGTTATCATTCACCTACTTCTACACAGTGATTCTCCTTCTCATTCACTATCATCACCATTATCCTCCTCTTTCACCATCATCGTCATCGCCCTCCCCCATTCCCATCACTGTCATCCTCCTCCATCATCATCATTCCTTTTCCCTTATCATTATCATCGTTGTTGATGTTCTCCACCTCAACCATCCTCATGGTTCTCTTTCCAAGAAGGACATAATAGTATATTCACCTAACATCATTTCTATAATAATAAAACTTAACACATGCTTACACATGCCCTTATACTAACCTATATATCGCAAAAATACCACTAGAAACTCCTCACTGCATGACCATTTGATTTTAGCAACAAAAGGTTGAGATTAAATACTTGCTGTGCTTCCATACTTCCAATGTAATGTAGCATCTCTCCAATTTTTTATACTTATTTGTTTATTTAAGGGAATGTTACGACATAATTGACAATTATATTACATTTTAAAGAGATTAAATTCTCAAAAATGCAATTCTAAGACTTTCTATTCTAAGACCCGTTTCGGACTACTTTTGGAATTACAACGTTTAATCAAAAGCTATTGTAGCTTTTCTATCGAAAACTTTTGTAGTCCAAAAACACATATAAGTTGATCACTACTTTTGAAAAAAAAACTTTGGATGAAACATCCATTTGGAACTACTTTTCAAGAAAGTACTTTTTACAAAAGTTGTAGTTCCAAATGACACCTAAGAAACCAATCTTTGGATGCTAGAGTTCCCTCACTTCTGGGTTTTCCTTGCAACCAATCCCACTTGAATAAAATAACTACATATTCCATTGGATCAACACTTGGAATAATTCCAACATATAATTCATAGCATCATTTCAAAGTGGCTATTGCATTGGACGCTTAAGAGCCTTGTCCCATCGACATCGCCTTTCACCTTCATTGCACTGAACTCTTTTACTTAGGGTATCATGAGAGCAAAACTTTGGCAGAACTTCCTCATATAGGAGTATACACAAGGTGGCATGGGCACAAATTTGCAAAGCTAACTCTAATGGAAGTCTAGGAGTGAGAGATCTCAAAGCAAAGAATCATGCTTCTTCACAAAGTGGTGATGGTATTGGGAAATAAGATTTTAAAATACGTATTAGTAAATTCTTCTAACAAATATATCTTTCTTTTGGAAAGGTGTTTCTTGATTTAGTCAAAATAAACAATTGCAAGAACAAAGGTGTTGGAGATGGCTATTGCACCAAATTCTTGGACTGATAGGCTAATAGCTATCCTAGGAAGCACGGATGCAGATACTAAACATAGATATCATACCATATGGATTTGGTGATTCACAGAATTCTTAACAAAATAGGGTATAAATGCAGCATGGTACAACTTTTTAAAAAATACATATTTACTTTTATTTAGATTTTTATCAAAAGATTTAGAGCCATGCATCAAAATAACATATAACATAAAGTATGGATAAAAGAATATCAAAATGATAATATATTTGAATGGTCATTATGTTGATGAGAGACCATATTTTTGTGTTTTACTTCTTCCTGATTTTTTGATGTATAAAATAGTTATTAAACAAATTTAATTAGAACATATTGAGTTTTAAAATTTGTAACTTTTTGGTAAAGTTTTTTCCCCTTAATCTTCAATACCTTGAAAAGAAATGTAATTAAACATTTTCTTGATTGGAATGGTCAAGTAAAGTAATATGAGTTGTCTATCTAATTATAAATTACATGTTTAATTATTTCTATCCTTGCTGGGCAGGACATTTTAAGTGACATAAATGAGCTAGGTTGGGACATAGGTTGACATAGTGATACTTTCTTCTCAACTCAAACAAAAGAGTTGCGGTTGAAAAGCAATCGCACAATGGGGGAAGAAATGCAGCAGAGAACAGCAAAGACATTTGTGTGAAAAAAGGTACATCGTTGTTGGTCCCCCCAAAATCATTCATTCCTTTGTTTTTACCATGCAGTAAGCTGTCTCCCAGAGGTACGCACAACAAATCAAAATTATCACCCCCGAATCCAAGCTGCATACAAAGATGTGTTATACAGTTTTGCCCCGGCACCATGAGGCTTATCCAATATGAATCCATGCCGAATCAGTGAATCCATATCCAATACTGTGCTGTTTATGCTGCTTGCACTTCATAGATGGATAAGCAAGAGTTTGTTGGCAGTTTAATATTCAGGGTTGTATCGTATTTCTCTGAACATGATTTCAACCATTGCAAAGATAAATGGTGGTAGAGGTTCCTGGTAGGAGAATTTTCCAAGGATATCAAGGATGAGGAAAAAAGACTTTATTTCTATCCTTCCTTTTTTTGAGCGGTCAAAAGGAAGATTTTATTGATAAACCCAAAAAAAGAAAACACGAAAAAACAACATCCCAAAAGCAAAAAAACAGCTCATTATCAAGATAATAAGGAGCGTAGCAGAACATAGAAAACAAGCACAGAAAATAAAAAGAACACAAACATAGTTTGCACATTTCCAGCTCCACAATGTCAATCAGCAAACAATAATTTGAACCAAGCTGCAATCACAGTGTCCATGTCAACAGCACAATCATATGAACCATACCAGGCCATCAAACTGCAGCAAATCGAGCCCACTTCATTACTCAGGTCTTCATAACACACCCTTGCAATGTCCTTCATTTCTTTCTAACCACCGAAACCACCATATGGCATGAGGAACCGTCTGCCAAATTTGCCATTTGCTTCCACCAATTCCTTGTTTACTCATCCACAAGTCCCAAAAATCTGTAATGTCAATCCAATCATTGGTATTCAGCCCTATAAGATTCCTCCACCACCTTTGTATCAAAGGGCAACCAAAGAAGAGATGCCACCAATCCTCTTCATGGTTAAAACAAAAACCACATCTACTCATAGATGCAAACCACAACTCTTCAAAGCCGTCTCTGTCAAAATGCCTCCATGTGATATTTTTATCCTTCAGTCAGTGAGCAAAATAATCCTCTCTGAAGATAGATGGTAAACATATGGGAATTTTGCTGTCAAATTTATGTGGCCTTTTTGCATCCTCTGATTTAGGTGCTCCAAATTACAATTTTTGTACTTGGGCTTGGAATGTTATATCATCAGTTAGGTTAAATTTCCTCACTGTTCCCACATTTCCATGTCAAAGTAACATGTTCAATAAACCAAAATTTGCAACCAAATTAGAGGGAAGCCTCCTAATTCCCACCAATTCCTACCAAGTTTCACATTTTAGAGTACCAAACAGAGCTTTGATAAGGCTGGAATTTTTTCTGTGGCCTGTGGCTAAAGGTGGGATCCTTGTCAAAGCTAGAAGAGCTGTCTTGCTGGTGATGGTGCCTCTTTTTCTGTTTTCAGAGGATTAAAGATCTGGAACATCTATTTCTTGTCCTTTTATCGGTAATTTTTGAGACAGCCTCAGGAATCATTTGGGGATTCACTGGAATTTCTCTTTATTGGAAGGTATGTGGGTTGCATTCAACACAAGTGCATTATAGTTCTAGGAATTCGTCTCACTGGAAACAATTAGGGTTGACTTTACTTCAGCCCTGCTGGACTATCTGGAAGATAAGGCATGATATGATATACAAGAAATGTTTCTTGGACAATGTCATCTACCTGGCCTACGTTACTGAATAGGGGTAGAGGTTGGCCTAATTGTGGGCTTGTAGATTATTTGAGAGCTTTTTCTATTTCCTAACTATGCCTGTTGTGTTTATACACCTTGTCTAGTGAGCTTTGTACAAATTCTTTTTCTGGGATTAACTCATCAATGACATGGGCTAACCTCAACATTTCCCATAAAAAGGTGGAATTATTTAAATAGAATGGGCACAAAGGTGAGTCAAAGTTCTAGGATTGCACAATAAATAAGAAATTTACACCAGAACAGGCGAACTCTACATGCCTTTTATTTTGTGAATGAGACCCCAATATTTAATTTGACAATGTAACCATGCTTTCATGAGCATTAGAGAAAGTCTCATAACTTTAGTGTAAACTCAGACATTTTAACAATAATACTCTTTCAAAAGTACTGTATAATAGGCCTGTATGTGTGCAATGCTATAAAAAGATCTGTTTTTGAATAAACAATGCCAATGAAGGACTTGTACAGACAATGCAAACCACAGCACGTACAAACATGTTCATACATGTCCAAGAGAGTTCCCAAATGTATCCCAATGGCTTCCGTGTCAGATTTGGTTGAATGTTGTTGGTTATATATAAGTTAAAAAAAAATTTTTTTTTTTATTTAGACAGTTTTTCATTAAACCCCTGTTTAAGCTCCCGTCTTTTGCAATTAGAGACTCAATCCATGTAGAGGCTGTTTTCCGTTTTTCAAAACATTGGTGGTTCTTAAACAGATGGTCTATAATGATTGAATGCATACAGAGACAGACAAATGCACATATAAACTACATTAAACAACTATTGTACAAGAAGTTAATTCTACTTTCCAAGAAAAGCATCAGAATGGCCATTTCTTTAAAACAATAAATGATTAAAATAAGCAGACAAAGCAAACACACCAACTCACGTGGTAATCCTGCAGAGAGAACATTCACGTGCAAGTTCTTCCGTGCAAATTCAGCAGCGAAGCGACCACCATGTCCATCATAAACCGCAAAATGAGCACATCTACAAATATATTACCAATAAATAACGGAAGATGGTTGACAATAGATACAGGACTTGCAAAAATTGAATAAACAATTTCAATCTTATAGACCATAGGATCCATCTCTTAGGCAGTGACACTATCAGTAATCCAATCCCAAAAAATTCATTTTGAAGCTAACAAGCATGCCTCTGTTAAGTATGAAAAGATTTCAAATTTCATTTTAATTTGTCTATTCAATCTTCTGTCCTAATAGCAAACAGGCAAAAGTAAAGAGACAACATGTCTCTGTGCATGCAATTTTCATACTACTTAAGAAGAATCTATCAAAACAAGAAGAAATAAGGAATAGTAAACAACTAAAACAGCAATAGACAATATAGTCAAAAGAACAGATTTCAGAAAATAACCTCAGTTTTCCAGGATATTCCAAGCTAGCATCAAGGAGAACAACCCAAGCATCTTCCATGGTGTGCCTTGAGCCCTTATCTTCAGCTGCATCTGCCTCAATGAGAGAAAGCCTGCTAGAGCAAGGGTGGCACGCTTCTGAATTAGTTGAGAGTACATTATTAGATAAATCATTCTCCCCAGAAGCATGTATGTCCCGATTTTTGCCATTGCTTCCATTGGTGCCTACTGGTAAAACATCAACTCTTGCCTTCTTCTGAACTGGATCTTCATCCTTGGTATCAGATTCTCGCTTACGATAATCCATATCATCTAAAGTATTCATCTGCAATAATAGATACCATATGGTACTAGTTGGTATGTGCAATCAAGACGATAGGACAAAAATTAGACTAACACATGAATCAAAAGCGACAAACATGCTTTGATGCATTCCACAAAGAATCAGATCATCATACAAAGTTGACATATTGGGACGTCTATTTATCAGAAATATCGTTACTTGAAGGGTTAACGAGCTCATACGCACATAACCACAAGTCCACAAGATGTTTCACTGCATAAACTACCTTTTTCCCACTTTTCCTAACTCTTCTAATCTTATTAATGAAAAAAAATTACACCATCTTTCTTTCTCTCTCCTCCACCTCTCTTCCCTTCACTTCAAAAGCAAGGAACCAAGGACTCTACACCCAAATGTTCTTCGAAAGCTTTCAAAGCAAGTTTTTTTGGGCAAACGCTTACAATAGAACTTAACGGTCAAGGTTCATATGAGAAAACCCAATTTCGAATGAAAAAAAGGGAAGAAATAAATGTTTCGACCAAGAGAAGAATAATGGAGTTGGAGAGAAACGGTAAGAGAAATATCGTCCCCTCCCGTCCCATCCCATCCCATCCCAGAGATTATCGAAGAATCGAATCCCCATAGGAACAACACCAGGATCTAGCTTTGTACCTGTCGAATGTCGTAACCGAGCTTTGGCGATGAGTGGATTCGAGTAGAAGCAGATTGAGGACGATAAGCAGATTATGATATGACATCATGTCTGACCAATAATTCAAAAAAAAAAAAAAAAAGGTCCGTTTGGCAGAATTTTAACTTTTAAACTTCTGATTAAGGTGGGATTTGTGCATCCAACAAATACAGGAAATGATTTGATAGGAATCTCATTTCCGATTGATCATCCACAATAATAGTATTTATGTATTTAATCAGAAATGATTTTAAAGGAGACTATATAAATGTCAACTCTTTTCATTTCCTACCCTTCCCTGTGGAATTTCAACAGGATTCCCCATCCAACACAGCGACGTCCTCCCCTCACCCTCCTCGTCCCCTCCTCTTCGTCGTCTATCGTCGTCTTCCTCTCCCCTCCTTGTCGTCCTCCGTGCCCGTCTTCCTCCTCCTCCGCCTCATCCGCTCCCTGTCGTCCTCCGTGCCCGTCTTCCTCCCCTCTTCCTCCTCCCCTCCCTGTCGTCCTCCATGCCCCTCTTCCTCCTTTGTCGCCTCATCCCCTTCCTGTCGTCCTCCGTGCCTCTCTTCCTCCTCCTCCTCATCCCCTCCCTACCGTCCTCCATGCCCCTCTTCCTCCTCCGCCTCCTCCCCCTCCATGTCCTCCTCTGCCTCATCAAAATTTATCCTGTAGCTTTGAATCGTCTCGCTCACCAAAACAAACAAGAAAGGGGGCAAACCAAGTGTTCACGGGGAGATGGCATTCGCCATGCAGTGTTGGGTCTTCTCCTCTCTTCACAACTATTGCCTCACCTCTGTCGTCCTCCACCGCGCGAGGGCTTTCTCATCCGACAATCTCATCAACGTCAAGCTCTTGAATCTTTTCTTTATCAATAAAAAAGTGTGTGCTATGTAAAAAAAAAAATGGAGATGATGCTATTGCCTTGTGATTTTCAAGGCATGTGAAAGATTTGCTCGACGAACTTAGTAGGGTTTTGTTTCTTTCTTCTTCTTCTTTTGCTAAAAAGAATCTAGTTTATTTTGGTGGTTTAATTAATAATAATTGTAATTTATGAAGTTTATTTGATTAATATTTTCGTTTATCTAGTTTATTTTGTTAGAAAGTTGAATATTTTTCAATTTAATAATAATAATGTTTACTTTCTTTTAAAATCTGTTAATACACAAACACTCATATTTCAGTTTCTTTTACTTTATTGAATTGACACAAATAGTAGGAAACTTGGTCAACAGGAAATCAGTTTCCCTCACTTTCCAATTCCTAGTAATTCCTGTTGACTCCAGAATTCCATTTCTTGTCAAATTTTATGTACAATAAGTTTCCCTCAGTTTACCTCACTATTATATCTTAGTTTTTAGAAATGTAAAGAAATTATTATTCTAAAAGTTACAAGTTTTTAAAAAGTTAGTAGTATTTAGTAGAATTATTAGACTATTGTAGCTTTTAAAAAGAAATTATATACTTAAAAGTTGTCTAAAAGTTCAATCAAATGAATCTACACCATCTTAAGTTTTTTCCTTCACCTTATTTCTAATTACTTAATTGATTCTTATTCCAATTGTCCATCCTTCATTGAATGACTACTATTCAACTACTAGTAGTTGAACAAATAGGATAGCCAAACAAACCCTAGATGTAAGAATGACTATATTTTTTATGTTTGGTACAAAAGAGTCGTAGGGTTTGTTTGTGCCTTGGAAACGAAAAGAAATGGAAAAATGAGGTCAAAGGCAAACCAAAAGAAATAGAAACCAACGAAATTTATTTTCTGTTTGACCAAATTTCTAGTGTGGTATCTATCACTAAAAACAAACAGAAAACAAAAATTGTGTGTTTGTGCATATCAATGGAAACAAAAGGAAAATAGTTTTAATTTGTCCAAATAAACATAAATGTCTTAAATTTTACAATAATAATAAAAATAATGGAACTACATAATCAACGAAACCACGTAGAATTAGCGATATTAATTCACATCTGATCAACTATCGTTTTTTCTATTTTTGAGATAATCCCACCTCTCTGTATGTCTTCTGAGCTTCCTCATCATAATATTCCTCAAAAGCTTATACTTGATTTGAAAAATAATCTTCAATAGCTTCTTCATTTTCCTCCAACTCATCTTCAAGATTTTCAAGTAAATTAGCTTTGTCTTATCTACGAGTGAAATTATGTAATAAAAAACATGACAACATTATTTTAACTTGTGTTTCAAAAGGAAAAGGCATGTAACCTCATAAAATGACAAATCAATACTTTACTACCCTAAACGCACATTCAATAATGTTTCTTAGTTGAGAATGTCGATAATTGTAATTTTCAATAGCATTGGTTGGTAATTAATCTCTATCATATTTGCTTATATGGTATCTAACACTACAATAAGGACATATAAATTCTGGTCTATTGGGATAATCAACATTTACCAAATAATATTTTCCTACAAACAATTACATAAAGTACAAATAAATTTTAAATATTTATCATATTATATAAAATATTAAAATGTATTCAATTTTTTAATATCTACTTGAAATCCATTTGGTCGAGCTAGTGCATCTTGAAGAACTCGGTAATCAGCTGGTGATCCCTCTCAACTAGCAAGAACATAAATAAACTCCATATCAAAGTTACAAACTACCATAACATTTTGGGAGAATTCACCTTTTCGATTTCTAAACTTGGCATTCTATTCTCCATATATTGTAGCTTTCACATGAGTTTCATCAATAACACCAATACAATCTAGTGAAATTAATTGTTAGCATTTTATTGCATAATATATAGAATAATAGACAATTAAGCATACCTTAAAATATGGAAAGGCGTTTGGATCATTTTTTATCCTTGCATGAGTAGTTGAAGAATGATCGATCAATAAACTTCTCGAAAGTTGTAAAATTACATTAAGCATCTTCTTGAAATATATACTCACAGTCTAAGCAGAACGATGAAATCTTTCTCTAGTAACTCCATATCGTTGGTTTTGTCCTGTTGTAACGAGAAACATAGCAAATTATTCTTCTACAGTTATATTCATTGTGTCACGTATTAATCCCTCCATCCTTAACAAGTTACAAAAATTTTGAAAAACATGTTCTCATTCTATAAATCTTTCTACAATTATATACTTGACTTGGTATTGTTGAATCTAACAATCTTCTGACATATGCTTGACCCTCCCTACTATAAATTCTTTCAACTGATACATGTATGATCAATTGAGCATTTGCAATAGAAAATATGGTATTCGATATAACTAACAATGTGAAAATAATTCTTTTCCTTCTATCTTTATCGTCAAATATATACTTGAAAAGCTCATTTGCATCCATTATGAAATAATACAACCTATAAAAATAAATATTACAACAAATTAACATAAAAGAATAACATTTAATCCTCATCTTCAAATGATACATCCATGATAAAATGATACAACCTATTAAAAAAAATAATAGAAACCAACAACATACAAAACAATAACATACAATCATTATAATCATTTACTCAACAAAAATACCAATTTACTAAAACATTCATTTCACAAATTTGAACATTGTATATAAAATATAAGATTTGAAAGATTCTACAAAATACTTCTTTTTAAGTGTCTAAAACAACCATGATAAATTCTACAAAATACCAAGTGTTCCATCTATCCATTACTTTTTCATAGTCCATTGAAGCCATTGTAGTTGCATGTCTTTTGGGAAACATAAAAATTGTTTCTTTTTCTTATTATCCTCAAATATCTCTATGGCCTTGAATATTTCATAAACATCAAGTTCTACAAAAGAGAAAAGAACTTCGGACACTTATTTGACATCTTTGTTGTCGGCATCAAGTTTAGCTTGTTCTATATTAATCATTTATTCCATTAATTTTAATTTCTTTGCATTTGTCTCATCTTCTTTTTCCATAAATCCCTTAAATATAGTGACAATATCAACTAAAGCTACTGCAATAATTTCTTATGTCTCTACATTAGGACATGGCCTTTTACTACGTTGAATAGAAGTAGGTGTGATTGACATTTTAAAAGGTTGATTACTTTCGGCTTCTTTTTCTTGATCATGATCCAAATCTTCTAGAATGCCTTCATTGTTGCTAATACCTTCATTCAATGGTGTTCTCACAAAATCAGAAGGTTGCATAGAACTTGCACCAGTTGTCATACTACTACCACATATTGTTTGAAGTTGTGCATAATTGGGGCAATTCCTTTCTTTTATACTGTACCATTTAGGGATGTTTCTATAATAAAAATAAACATACTTTAAATAAGGAAATAAAAATGAAAAAAATAAACTATATTACTAATAAAATTTTAATAAACTTTAGAAATTAACCTCAACAAACTCATTCCAAACCTCTGTATCTACATCAGTAACTCCATTTAAAAATTCTAGACCTCATCCACTTTTACTTACTATAATTGAGTAATTCTTATACTATGTTTTCCAAATTTTCATCCGATTTTCCAAATTTTTTTTGTATTGTCTCATCTATCCACTCGTTGAATTTCTTTATTGCTTCTGCAAACGTCTCTAGCTTAATTTTTCCATCTATTACTTTTCCAAAATCATTGATAATTACATCACATAAAATTTCAAGCATGATATCGTCATATTTCCCACTCCATATAAAAAAACAACACTTTGCCACTAGTTCTTCAGTTATTCCATTTCCTTTGTCACTTCTAGTCATATCTATCATACATTGCCAATACAATACGTATAATAACATATCTAATAGAATTAGACCATAATCATATAAACAATTGACAACTTAAATAAATAAAAAAACAAAAGAAAAACTTCACTGACTTAACAGAAAAGTAAGATAGTTGGGAATTATGACAATAAAGAAACAAACATAAGCCACCAATAGCATTAAGACACTTATTCAAACAAAGATTCATACCATTACAACAATTATAAGTTAGATATGGAGGAGAGGATAAAGAATGTAAAACGCCATCTTGCTGAATTGAAGGAGATGATTCAAGAACCTAAGGCATTTTTTGAATTTAGATATCAAAAGTGGAAGAAAAAAGAGCACATTTACAAGAATTTATTGAAAATTGAATGTAGCCAAGATACAACCACCCACACAAAAGCCAAAGTTGATTTCTCCAATGTGAAAGCTCAAATCAATCTTATGAATCAAAACGGAGACCTTGTTGCCAAAGAACAAGAACACAAAACTAATTACAATGCCATAACCATTGAACAGAAGAAATTATGGATCACATGGAAACAGAGAGGATGAGCTATTATTGGTAAAAGTGTTTTGAATAGAAGATAGAGTGGATGGCAAGAAAAAAACGTTGATGGCCAAGGGAAGATGGTGTGTGTTGGGTTCTCTATCTATATCATATGAAGTCAATACACAAAAAAAAAAAATTACTCGCCATTAATTTACATAACTAAATCCATTAATCCCTCAAATAATGTCTATAGAAATTCATACATTCAATTAGCTACACAAAATCATAAATGAACGATACTACCTCCATTAAATTATTCTTCCTTCCCTATTTTATTTTAGAATCAGAATGTGCAGTTGTGCACATGCATTTCACTGATTGAAAAAGAAAGAATAAACATTCAGTTGTCGATGTTCAAAATAATTGTCAAATTAACAGAGGAACTTGAAGGACGACGCAAGGCTAGAAATTGTTTCACATGATGGGTGCTAGACAAATTACAGAAGTTGGAGTCCTCTCCTTTTCTTCTTCGAAAGTGTAAAATTGATACATCAGATCAAGTTTTGCTGTACATGGTTAATTTCCACCTCTATAGCATTTATGAGAAACCTAAATGTCCCCAAACCCGCATTGAACATGTTGGGGTGGTGTAGCATTCATCATATATGACCATGCTTGTTATTTTGTGCATCATACTCAAGTTGGGTTTGGATTATTGGAATGGGAGTACTGCTCAGCTCATTATTTTGTCCCTTCCTTGATCCCGATATAGAAAATTTTAAGAACTAAGAGGTTTCCTTTTCTTCTTGGTACATTGTTTCTTTTTTACGTGTCTCTCTCACAAACGGGAAAAAAATTTTCTTCTTGCATATTGAAAGCACAAGGAAGAAGGTCAATACTCATTGTGAGGAGAAGCCGCACTGCCTCACTGTTGGAATCTGCAAAAGAAGAAAGCAAAGGGAGAAGAGAAAACACTGTTGGAAGGAGGAAGAAGGATGCAGAGATAAAAAAGAAGGAGAAGGATGAAGCAGTAGGGGCGTTTCCATTGGGATTCGAGCATAAGGGCCAAGAAAAAGATCTCCTTGCCTTTTATACTTTGGAAATCAAAGGAAACCATTTCTTTTTCCTTAAGAAAGCACAAACACCACTTTAAAATGTGGTCAAAAGGAAAAAAATTTCCTTTCCTTTGATTTCTTTTAGATTTTGAAGGCACAAACCCCCCCCATACCTTTTGAAAGTGGTATCTTCATTGTGTACAATGATGCTAGTGGTGTTGGGTTGGGGTGTGTTCTGACGTAGCATGGTAATGCCATCGCATATGCTTCATGTCAGTTGAAGGGTCATGAGAAGAACTACCTGACCCACGATTTGGAGATGGTTGTTGTAGTGTTTGCTCTCAAGCTCTAGCGACACTCTCTATATGAAGAGCAATTTAAGGTTTTGTAGACACCCCGATTTTGAGGTGATCCGGAGATGAGTTTCCTTATGTTGCTTTGGATGTGATCAACCCTTAAACCAAGCCCTAAACCTATTAGCAAGCCAGAGCCCCAATCAGAGAATTCTGTGAGCTGAGTTGGCGCACCAACCAGGCGCACCTTGTAGGCGCACCATTCAAGCGCACATCACTGGCTCACCAAGCAGGCGCCCAGCCTTTTCCAGGCTGCGGCTGCAGACCTTCCATCTTCCGGGCTGTTACCCTAGCAAACGAATGTGCCAACGAATATTCGAGGCTTTTCGTTTGCAAGTCCCTTCGTTTCTCATGAGTTACCCATCCATAGATCCCTATAAAAGGACCTCCATAGGCAACCATTTGAAAAAAGAACTTTTGGGAGAGAATTCCTGTGTTGAAATCTGAGAAACAGATCTGCACTGAGCAAGCTTTTTGCACGAATTCCTCCTTCCACCCAGCAATCCATATTCGTGTTCTGGAGCTCTTCCTTGCATCCTAAAGCACCCTTGGTCCTTCCAAAGCAACAAGGATCTTCTCATTTCGTATATTTCAAGAAGGAAACATCACAAGAGGTAGGCATTCTACCTCCTCCTTTTCTTTTGAATGTAATCTTAGAAATGTGATAGAACATGCTTAAAATTCATGATATATGATGTTTTGCTCCTTTATTCATGAAATCTTGTGTTAAACATGTTTGCTAGCTCCTCATGCTAAATAAATCTCCATGCTATCTTTGTTTTTATATCTAGCATAAGCTTGTACAAGTTGTCATCTTTTATCATGTTTTACACATAATATGTTGTCATGCATCTATATGCTCTCACATAGAAGCATGCTTTCATATGTCATGATCCAGCACATATCCATGTTCTTTTTGGCATTTTGCATGTTTTCATTCATGCATAAACCCATCAACTTGGTTCAGTTTTTAATGCATGATTTACATAATGTTTCTTGATCCAATGCACTCACATCATGTTTCCAGTACTTAATCATAGCATTTGCATCGATCTGTTGGCATAAATCATTACCCACTGACAGTTCTGGGTTGGGTTCTAGATCAGCAGCAGTTTGAACCAAAACCTGGGGTGCACCAATCTGGCACACCTTCCAGGCGCACCAGACTGGCGCACCTCACCAGAGCACCAGTCTGGCGCATACATCTGCTGCACAGACTGGTCAGAGGGCATTTTGCATGCACATTTTCATGGTTTTCTAGATAGCTTTCAGTGTGATTTCTGTTTTAATGATTCTCTGGTATTCCATGATTTTGCCTGATCACTTTTGCTATGGATTTATGGGTTTTGCTCTGTTTTCTTGGTCTATCCATGCCACTCTGGTAGGCTGCATTCTGCACGCTTTATCCTATTCGGAAAGCTTGTGCTTCAGCCCATAATCCGGAGGCTGAGATGATCTTGTTTTCCTCATCTTTAATTGCATAGGTGTGACTTTGTGTGAGGCTATTGGCCCTTGAACACAGGGTTCACCAATACTTGCATTCGAATCATATTTTAAAAGCCAATGCATTTGATTTGGTTTCCTCGAGTCTTTACAGTTCTCTCGAATGCCTCTTTGAGAATTATGCCTTTCTGAATGCATCTTTGTTAAGATTTGGCATTGCATACTTGCCCTGTTTTGACCCTGCACCTTTCTGGCGCACATAGGTGGCGCACCAGATTGACTCACCAATCTGGCGCACCAAACCAGCATGCTGCCCTGTTTTCTGCATACAGTATGCTTTCTTATGATCCTTATCATGCTCTCTCGATTTGTTTTCTTCTGCATTTTCCTTGGTTTTTCTTCTGGATTTACTAGGAAGGCACACTTCGTTTTTTACTGTTTTATGCATTTGCATATAGAGCAATGATGAGAAATCACTCAAAAATGATATAACTTTGATTATACTTATGCAATATCCTTGCATTATATGCTTGACCCGGGATCAAAGAGTGATATTTCTGAGCATAGGACACACCCCGCACATCATGCTCCTAATTAGCATAAGGCACCTAGCATGGCATGGCATATCGCCCTCGGGCGTATATAGCAAAAGGCTGAAAAACCGACATCTCATAAGCATTGGAGAAATCATAGAAGACCGATTTTATCGGGCGTACGAGGGTGCCTAACACCTTCCTCGTACGTAACAGGGATCCTTACCCGCATTTCTGGTTTTCGAAGACCTTTCTTTTTTTATTGTTTTGCATGATTTT
>JAMKQA010004526.1:0-36672 GCA_024699735.1 Posidonia australis | reverse complement strand
TGGAAGCAGGCTTGTCAGAGGGAGTGTTGTCCTTTTCATCCTGGCCCAGACAGTCATATATGGCCATAACCTTTCTAAATTTTGCCAGAGAGAAATGCTTAGCCTTGATTTCAGACTGCACCCAATTTGGGTCCACTTCACTAGGCTCAGAGTGTCTTTGAGTAGGAGGAGGAGGTGGTACAGGAGTAGGTAACAACCCATCTGATATATGAGGTGAGGGCAGAGGTGAAGGGGATGAAGAATGTCTTATCCAGACGTTTTTCCCAGTTTTCCACTGGGACTTGGAACTTTGTTGATTCTTTCCACTAGTATTGCCACGCCAACCCTTTTTAAAAGGTTTTCTAACAGGATTAAGGTTCCTAGAAGATGAACCCTTAGGATGATGTTTGGGCCATGCAGGAAAAGTTTTTTGGGAAGGAGGTGAGGAAGATGCACAAATGTCCCAGCTAAGACGGTATTTAATGGGATAAACAGTTTTCCCATAACTGAAGAACCTCACATCAGGTATTTCCTTTCCCGGGAACATCTTGATCCTAATCCTGGCAAATCCCAGAAACTTAACTCTATCAATAGTTAGATCCACCTCAACAAGTTCAGCAAAATCAGAGGTAAGACGATGGAAAATCTCAACACACCATAAATGGTGCGGAATGCCTTCCAGACGGATCCAGGTCCCCTCTTCCTTAAGGGACAGCACAGCATTAGAGCTGGGCGACCAATGTACAAATGAGGCTGATAGAGAGTGAAGGGAGGATCCAAATCTATTGAGGATGTCATTTTTATCTTTGATGGAAGGAAATTTCAGTAGAAATTTCCCCTGTGAGAAATCAAAGATTTCTACTTTGATGTGAAGGGGCCAACTAGTAAGAATATGCTGAGATAACACCTCCAAAGTAAGACGGGAGGAATGGTCTGTGACAATAGCACAGCAGGAGTACTGAATGGTAAGATCACAGGAAGCATTAGTAGGGTAAATAATAATCGGATTCTGAGGTGACAGCCCAGCCATGGAGGATGAAACACAATGCTCCTGGAAAAAGCCACAAATTGCTACTGAATGAGAAGAAGATTTACATCTATAACAAGTCCCAGAGTATCTACAGTTGCTTTTTATGTGGCCACGCAGCCCACACAAGAAGCACCGATTATTAGCCCTACAAAAACGTACCAGAGGGGATGAGGTGTTTTTCTTCTTCTCCACCAGAGTCCACCCCGGAGAACCGATAATACAGTCTAGAGAATCGCCAGAGGAAGAAGGGGAAGGAGAGGGATTCAAGGCAGCAAACCGCGAGCCACCATCCCCAAAGACAGAAAAAAAATCACCTCTGTCAGGCGAGATCTCAGCCGCAGAGTCAGATGTCAGAATTTTCGGCGACATGTCAGAGATATTAGGGTAGGGTAGTGGTGGGTGCTTCCATTCCCAGACAGAGGCCCTCTCTCTTCATTTACTACATACTCGACGTAAAGGGGGCAAGAGTCAGTCAAGACTGGCGCCACATCAGCCAGATGTGATCCCCAAGGACCCACCATATCAGTGGGTAAAGGAGGGAAATTAGAAAGTGAATTTTCGCTCCCAGAAATTACAGTACTCCCCTCAATTAATTCCTTGGGAGAATAATTATGCGCACTAAAAACAGGAGGGCAAAAATGGGAATACCCCCACACAGAAAAAGAGGGTTGTGCAGAGCCTGGCGTGTCAGGCACGCCACCACAGGTTGCAGGCTCCTCCCTCCGCCGACCCACCGGAAGTTGCAGAGGGATCGCCGGAGCATCAAGAAAAACAGGATATGCGAAGAAGATGAATAGGATCCCTCGATGCATAGGGGAGAAAACTCCCCAACCGAACGAAAAACCACAGGTGATCCAGAATCATCGTAAAAATCACACCCAGAGAAAGCTAACAATCGCATAATCTCAGATCCAAATTCATAAATAATGTTAATGCCAAAAAAACATGAAGCCAAACAATAAGACCAACCCAGAGGTATCGATCTGCAAATAAAACGAACATCCACTAGTATATGCACATTCCGATCGACAGGGATGCTCAAACAAGGGGAAAGACCGCAGAAGATCACCGATATTCCAGATCTAGAAGATCTAGGGTCATCAGAAGGGGATCTTCTGCGGGAAGAGTCGGGGGGAGCAAGACTCTCCTGCACCGACCCAAGGAGAGTAGCAGAGGCCTTCCTCTTCCGATTGCCCCTAAATGGGCAGATCGGAGAAGAAGGAAGGACAGAAGTTACCATCCGAGTAGACTCCACCTCAGGCCCAGCCTTATCCTCCCGATCTCTCCCCGTCGCAGCCTTTCGAGAACGGAGAAAGTAAGGATCACGGCGCCCCAGAGGCGGCCGACGAGCCGCCATGGCAAGGGGAAGGACGGAGGTAGAAGAAATCGAGAGGCACAACACAGTATCGCAGTTTAATACATTAACGTTTTAGACATAATAGAAATCACTACCTCTTCAGAAAGAAGATTTGCCTAGTGTTTGTGTTCTTGATGGCTTCTAACGTTTTGTAGTTACGTAGCCCTCCGCTTATGTTAAAGCGTTATGACATTTCTTAATTTATAATGATAATTCTTATGCCCACTTTGAAACCATGTTTAAATATCTGAGTAAGATTCATCCTCAAGAGTTTGGGCAAAGTATTGGAAGTCTCGAAAGTCCACTTTCTTGGTCAGATTAAATTTTTTTGCGGTCAATTGGTTTCAGACAAAATGTTTTGGGAGCTAAATGAGAGGAAATACCAAAGCTTTTGTTGTTGTAAGATACAATGAAAAAAGTGGAACAAGCTTAAAAAGGGAAAGATGGAAAAATACATTAAGAGTTGTCTAGTTATCCCTTCAATTGAGAAGAGTAGATGACAGTACATAAGCAACTATTTGTCTGTGATCCAATAATTCAAGTACATAAAAATAATGTAAATTACTTTTGAATTCTCCCTAAAAAGGCATATATATTAGCCACACCTAACTTGTAACATAAAGTAGAAAAATCTCATTATGCTCGTAACGAGAAAATGAACAAAAGTGCAATCCATTTTTATGTTTTTAATATTGTTGGAAAAATTATATTGCTATCGATGTTGGTCACAATGCATAATCATAGGTCAATTCAATTCACCTCATAGTTTTCCATTAGAGTTTTCCACTTAAAACATCTTACAAGTAGCATAAGTGTACCATTTTTTTGCATTTGATCTTGCTATCACAATTGACCTTTTTTGCATTTGTAGTGTATATTTCATTTCTAATGACCAGACAATCTCTATTTATAAGATTTTGATTTAATTCAATCTTTTTTTATGCAACTAATAGAAGTTTTACGTGATTCTTCAGTTTGATTAAAATTATAAGCTACTACAAATACTCATTCTTTTGGATTTTTTTCAAAGTTTTCTTCCTTTTGGGACTTAATTATTAATTTTCACATATTTCTTTAACTTCCCCGGATGATTGAATTTCACGTCAACATAACCAAATAAACTCTATCTACCAGTGAAAATACACATGTTTGGGGACTTTAAAAAAAATTCAATTTCTTTATAATGATTCTATGTCACATCCACATGATTAGACTATCTTTATTCACTAGTTTTTTTTATTTAATTTGGTATTTTCGTGTAACATCTGTACATTTATTTTATAATTATTTACATTTTAATGAATTTATTTTTAGACGGGTGTTTGGACTTAGACCTCATGGACCAACAGTTATTTGTGTGGTTCCTATACTTGTTCACTTGTGGTTGGCACTATGTGTGTGACACTGTGCTTGTGGGCCCTTGTGTGAGCCTGTGTATGGGTCTGTGTTTGTAGGTGATTGGTGTGGTTGGTTGCTGACTCGTGCTTTGGAGTTGGCAAGTGCGTTGTCCTTGGCATGGTTGGCGATTGGTTGGGAACGTGTGGGTGGCGTGCATGCATGGTTGTTAGGCATGCGTGCAGCTACTTCCTCCCATGCATATAAGAGGTGCATGACAGAGGCTTCATTTACACACCTCTTCTCCCCACTTGTCGCCCGTCTCTCCCCTCCTTCCCTCTCCTCCTCTCCTGGGCGCACACTCCCCTTTCTCCACCTCACTTCCTTCCCCACCCCCTCACTCCCTCTCCTTCCGCACCTCTCCCTTTCTCCTCTGTCTCCCCTATTTCCCCTCCCCTGTTCATTCACCAGTGAGAGGCCGAGAGAGAGTGAGAGAGGTCCCCATGTGGCTTTGCATCAGCGTGGTCGGAGCTCCGGAGGTCATGGAAGTTCCTGTGAAGGTGGAGCTCGTTGGAGCTGGTTGGAGACCAGAGTTAGGTCGTCGGAGATCATTTTTGAGGTACATTCCTCACCTCTATTGTAGAAATGCATGAAAATGGTAGAAAATATTAGGAATGTATGAATTTATTGTAAATTTATGATGATTTATAGTAATATTTATGGCATTAATGGTAGTGGTTTTGTTTTGGGTCCTTTTGATCCATTTGGCTTTGTGATTTTATTACATGAATGGTGGTGCATGGATTTTGGTTTTGTTTATGTGAATTTGGAGTAGACTCGAGGGTCTACAACATATATTTTATGTGGATTTTATCGTGGTTGTTTGGCAAGTCCGCCCCTCACTCTCAATTGGGAGAAGAGTCAGACATGTGTTCTGAGCTGTTTTATGATTTCGCAGAAAATTTTGGTATGTCATTTTTCTATCAATTTTGGTCCTCCTGGCTCTGGTTCAATCGACTGAATCTCTTCGGTCTACCGTTCCAATACCTTGAGTGTTGACCGTGCACTCAATTCGACCGATTGATTCTTTTCGGTCAACTGATTCAAGGATTCTCAAGCGACCAATTTGGATTTCAGTTGACCGTTTTGGTGCCTTGAGCCTAGTTTGGTCGACCAACCCAATTTGGCATGTCGAATCAAGGCCCAGTTGGTTTTATGAAATGGCTTTCCGAGGGTTTTTCGGATTAGTTTGTTTTGCCCATTGGAGTTGGGATTGTGAGCCATCAGTGGTGGTCTTGCAGGACACTTGATGCATAAGTTTTGTGGAGATTTTGGAAGAGTTTTCCAAAGATATAAAATAGTTTTTGAAAATGGATTTCAAAGGAATGTGTTGACTCGTTTTGGAAATGGTTTTTCGTGTTTTCTGTTGACGGGTCGAGAGACCTTGGGACCGTGTCGTCGGGACCAGGGAATGTGACGACATTCTCGAGTAATCGAGTCGCGTCTCCCTGGTTAAGGTTGAGGAGCCAAGATACCTAAGGCGGAGATTAGTCAAGTCTTGAAGATATAAGAATCCTTGACTGTCGTTTCGAGGTTAGGGTTGTAGTCTGTGGGTTGAGGTGTTTTGTGGCATACCGGGGAGGTATGATACTCCTGCTGTCGCCGTGAGCACTGAAGCTCGGATGTTGTTGAGTGTGGAGGTATGAGACTCTCTCCTGAGCATCATGTAGAGGACACTGTGAGGAGACGTACCCTATAGTGATCAATATAAGTGAGACACATGCCTTGTAATTGATAGCGCTTTAAGAGACAAAACTACCTTCTCAGGAGGGGTTGACTTTGTGAGAGATCTCCAGGTGAGAGAATTGCAGGACGGCGTAGCTTCTACATAGGGTAGCACGCCGTGGCAGTGCAGTACACTTCGGTGACTACTTATGACCAAAGTTGGTTACCGGACGTCAAGTTTTTCGACTCATTGTGTGTGGTTTTGTCTATTAAGGGCTTCGCTTGTGGTTTTAGGCTGGTAGAGCCTTCGTTAGTTTGGTTTGGCTGGTGTGGGCCTTGTTTCTTGTGGTTTGGGCTTGGTAGGGCTTTGTTTCATGGTTTTCAACATGTTGGGCCCGAGTTATTGGTTTTTGGTGGATTTAGAAAAAATTATTTTGAAATGGTTTTATAGAAAAATAAATATAGTTTTGTTTTCCGCCGTTTTTGTAGGTGCATGTGGGGTGACTTTTATCACTCACTCTTGTTTCTCGTGGTTTTGGGTTACAAATGCAGGCATGCAGGTAGATTTTGTATAGTGCACATAGTTTAGAGTCTCGTAGCTGCACACAGATTTCTGATTGTTTAGCTATTACTGTTTAACTTTAATTTTCTGTAATTTAATTTTTTTTTAAATTATTGTGGGAATTGGAGGCATTACATTTCTAATCCAATTTGTAGAAATGTTATTTGATTCTTCAATTTAACTAAAAATGTGAGTTAGTGTGGATATATATTTTTGAGGTTTTTTTTGGAAATTTTTTACTTTGTAAGAATTTCGTGGGTCTTATCATATCACCATACAATCTCAGTCTACAAGATTTTTCTTTAATTCAGTTTTTTCTAATGCAATTTGTAGAAGGTTTATGTGATTCTTCATTTTGACTAAAACTATAAGCTAGTTTAGATATATATCTTTTGGGGATTTCATTTTTTAGTTCTTACTTTGTAAGATCATTGTACTTACGTCTACATGACAAGACGATATCTATATACAGGATTTTGATTCAATTTATCTTTTTCAGTGTAATTAGTAAAGGAATTACCTAGAATGTTCTAAATATGTAGACATACTTGCTTGTGTTTCACTGTTGTCTTCCCTTGTACTTGTATACACTCATTAGTCGATATATAGAATGGATAAGACTAGAGTAGAGGTTATCTTTTTGCTCACTATTTTTCTTTCACCCTAGGGTTTCTACCCTTTCAACAATTAGCAGAAACTTTATGTGATCCTTCAATTTCACTAAAACTATAAACTACTGTAAATAAACATTTTTTTGTGATTATTGTTGAAATTTTCATGCTTGTAAGATATTCGTATTTGTAATATCCATACCATTAAAGAATCAATCGCGAAATGGGATTGTGGATTTGTTAGCCCAGAAATCCAAAAATGATGTAACCCTGTATTAAGAATTGATATTCATTTATGTGTAATCTGAATAAGTTGGGACTTGATTACCTGTAATATTTGTTGATAATTATGGTGAATTTGTGTTTGTTTCCCTAGTTTTGTTTGCAGTTTTTACTTGGCTTTGTCTGTTTGGGTGAGGCTCATATGATAGGCAGCCATAGGTGGCACAAATAGTAGGCAACTATAGGTAGCGTGAATTGTAGGTGGATAGCACCAACATGAATAACAAGCACATAGGTCAACATACAATAAACACAATCTTTGTTAAAAAGAACACAATGAACGGCACCACGTCGTCTTTGTCACCATGTCAAGGCACCATGCCCTGCATCGCCTGCCTCACCTTGCCATGTCGTCAACCTGGAATTTCTGAGCAGCTGTCGGCAGTGGAAGGTGTATAAAACACCTTAGAACCCCTAACATCGGGCACCAAAGCCGAAAGAAAGGGAAAAAACGAGAGAGAGGGAGAGAGAGAGAGAGAGTGTGTGTGTGTGTGTGTATGTGTGTGTGAATCTTAACCTGAGAAGGGGAAGAGGAAGAGTCGATCGTTGGACTAGCTCGTTGGAGAAAGGAAGAGTTTGTCGATGACATAACTGTGCGCATCCTACCTTCGCTTTTTCTTTGTTTCTCTTGACATATATGTAGATTGATCGTAAATGCGTAGATTAACATGTATGGTAGAATTCTTGAATTTATGGAGAATTGTTTAGTACTTTTTCGTGTAATTATTCGTATCTGTGCACAATGAGTTCATATGGGTTTCTTTGCCTTTGATTTTTATAATTCGAGTTGTGGTTAATGGTTTCTCGTGATTTTTGTCCCAAAATGTAAATCTTTTCGTGCTCTTCATTGTGATATATTTTGTATGATTTATAACGATTTGTGTTGAAAATGCCTTGAGTTCCTAAAAATGGCAATTTCCAATGATTTTTGTTTTCTGGTTTACTGTCAGTTTTTTTATGGGTCAAGCGTAGTTGGTAAGCACAAGGTACCATCACGATCAGGTAGTTCAACTAGCCAGCGTGAAGTGCCAATGGATTCTTCATTCACAAATGACCAACATGGCCCACCCCGTTCAAGGTGTTCAGAAATTGTATTTTAAGATGAAAAAGAAGTGTTTTGAAAAAGAAATGATGTATATGTTTTGAGAAATGATTTCTGTAATGGAAATACTTTGAAAAAGGATTTCATAAGAGAATGCATATGTTTTGAAAAGGTTTTCTATGGTTTTCGTAGAAACCACTTAGTCGAAAAACCATACCGACAACGTAGGGGTGTTGATACCTCTGAGAGGTCGGATACACGTCCTAAGACGTGGTTATTGAGTTTTAGTTTGAGGATGGAATCTCATAGCTGTGATTGTGGTATTACAAGGTCTGGGGTATTGAGAGACCTAGATTACCCTTAGTACCAGCGCTGGTCCGTTCAAGTCCCTAGGTGCTCGAGCATCAAGGGGCGTCGTGAGGATACACTCCGTGCTGTGTGCAATATGATGATAAAGTGAGACTACAATCGGAGCAACTGGGCTCCTACACAAGATAGTTCACCACGATACTACAGTAGGGTCGAGGGTGGAATCTCGCCAACTGCTTGATATTGGTCAGGCGCCCGTGGCCAAGGGTGACTCAATAGATTTTCACACTGTATGTGGTTTTAAGCTGGTTTCTAATCGTGGTTTGGCTTCTCGGAATGTATGAAAGTGGTTTCAAAAATGCATAAGATTTTGAAAAAACTGATTGCTATGATTTGAAAAGGCATGGTTTGCAAAAAAATGGATTTTCGGATGTTTATACTTGGATTTTTTGATTCTGGCTATTCTCTTGTTTGGTTTGGCCCTGTGTACTCTCAATAGATCTCTAGTGTTTCCTAGTTTTGGTTTTTTGGTAGGCACGTGCTAGGTGACATTGATATCACTCACATGTGATTTCTTGTATTTTTGTTTCCAAGTGCAATGTAAGGAATGCATTCCAATTTTGATGCACAGTTAGGAACTACATAGCTGCACACCGTGGTTTTGGGTAGAGGTAAATAATTATAATTTTCATTATTAATCTTAATTTTCATAGTTAATTAGTTGATATAGGTGTTTGGGTAGTATTAATACTAGTATGTAGAGCAAGGAGACGTTATAGAGTGGTATTAGAGTTTAGATTATACTAAGTACACCAGCATAAGGTGTTTGGTTTAGTGGCTTTATAAGGATTGCATGATGTTAAGCACATAGACCTTATTCATTGTGTGTTGTTGTGGCAATGAGATGTCACTTAGAGGTAGAGGCGGAGGCAAAGGTAGGACTCCTGCATCAAACTTTGGTGTGGAGGAGAATAGTGGATGGAAAGGAATGTAACAGAAGTTGAGCAACATGATGCAGGGGATTGTCTAGTCCCTTGGCAAGGGCAACATCGATGAGACCAAGGGAAATCCGTGGCTCAAGCAGTATCATTGATTAATCACACCGACTTTCGATGGTTAAGGCAAGCTGGAAGTGTATGAGACGTGGTTGCTAGAGGTAGAGAAGATCTTAGAGGGCATGGAATGCTTAGAAGAGAAGTGGGTTCAATTGGCAACCTTTCAGTTCAAAAATGACGCTGACCAATGATGGAAAGCCACACGCTACATGAAGTTCCCAAACTCCGACCTGTTGATGATTTCTTAGGGAGATTTTCGAGACGTCTTTTATGAGAAGTATTTCCCAAAACATGAGAGGGATAGATTGGATAGAGAATTCCGAAACCTAAAGTAGAGCAGCATGATAGTGGCAAAGTACGAGGTGACCTTCACTCGACTGGAGCAGTTTGTGCAAATATTCGATACAGAGTAGTGTAAAGCCAAGAGATTCGTGGAAGAGTTGAACCCAACACTCAGACTAAAGGTCCTTGTGTTTAGGGTTTCATCATGCAATATCCTAAAATTCAAAAAGGATGTAATTTTATATTTGAGAAAATGTCATGTAATCTTGGATTTCATCATCTATGAATGATGTTGGTGAAAGTGATAATCGTGTGATGATTCTCCTAATTGGTTTGTGGTCTGATTAGTTCAGTTCAGAATAGGTCAGGCAAATAGGCTAAACGACCACTGTAGGCATAGATTCCAACCGTGTCTTCTAGGCATGTGTTACCAACGTGGACAACCAACGCAAAATGCCGACATGCCACAGAAATACAGTATTGCGTAGTAAAAACACAGTGAACATCATTCTGCCTACGTTGACTGACACGACCATTCCCTGTGCCTTCCTACGTCGCCTGTGTTGCACTAACTAGGGCCTTACCCTACCGCACCAACTTGCCGGACCACCTTGCCCTGTCGTGTCGTCAGCCCAGAGCTCCGGGTGACTGTCGATGGCGGGGATGTTGATATAAGGTGCTCGACCCTCTCGTTTGCAAAGCCACTAGTGGGAAGAATGAGAGGAAGGAGAGGAGACTAGAAGGGATGTTCACTGAAGGAGGGCTCGTAGGAGTTCGTACCGTCGGAGAAGAGGAACCACCAGCGATCCAAAACTATATGCAATCCTACCCTGTTTCTCCTTCTATTCTTGTATAAATCTTGTAGATTGGTTTGCTTGGGATGTAGAATGGCAGATCTAGGATTTATCTATGTGTTTCAAGTTTTTGCGAAGATTTTTTGATGATTTCTAGCATGTTTTCTAGTTACTGAGTTTTTTGCAAAACATCGAGCATGACTAGTTGGCGCAACCAACCAATGCAAGTAGAGCGTGCAACTTGGCAGTGAAACTAGGTAGCATGAATGGCTAGCGTAGGGAACCAACAAAGGTTTCTAGCGTGACTGACCGATGCCATTTGCGTAGGTCAGTGTTTCTGCAGTGTCTTCTCTAATTTTATAATGGGCCTTTTGGAATTAATAATGATTATGAAAGAAAGCTTTTGAAAGATATTCTGTAAAGGATTTCTGTAATGGAAAATATTTTGAAAATGATTTTGAAAAGAGATGCATGCTTTTGAAAAGAACGTTTCTGTAGTTTTTGGTCAGATTTGCGTGACAATAGGACCATAGTCGATAGGGGTATGAGGCTTTCATGAAATCAGTTACGTGCCCTATGGCATAGTTGCCAATGACAAGCACCAGTGAAAAATACTCTTGCTCTTTGTGGTACTATAGGGCTCGAATGAAAAAGACCGGTCCACCTTCTTTACCCAATGCTGGCAAGGCCTAGGGTTGGAAGTCCCTAAGTGTCGGGACACTAAGGGGCGTTGTGAGGGGTGGCTAACTATAGTAGTGTAGTAGGCTTAGGGATGGAGCCTACTGCTCAGGATGAAGTGCCTAAGTGTCGAGACTTCTGTGCGGGGTGGCTCACTATAGCAATGCAGTAGGCTCAAGGATGGAGCCTCATTGACTGCTTGTTGCCAAGTCGTTCCACCTGTAGCCAGGGTGACTCAACGAGTTTTGATTCAAACTGTGTGTGCTTGGTTTTGAGCTAAAACTGGTGTTCATTTTGCGGTTTTGGTTAGGTTCTAGCTTTATTATGACTTGTGGTTGTTAGCTAGATTCCAGTCAAGATTTTAGTATGATTGAGTTGTGTGTTGTTTTAAGCAGGATTTTAGTTGAGGATTTGTTTCCTGGAATGCATAAAAATGATTTGCAAAATGCATGGAAATTTCAAAGGAATATTTGGAAAGGCATGTTTATGCAACACTTTTTGTTGTGCTCTGATCTCTGTAATTTGTATAGTTTTTCTCTCATTAATTGCCATGGTTTTTAGTAGGCACGTATTGGGTGACTTGATATCACTCACATGTTTTGTATTTTGATTTTCAGGTGTAGATTTAGGTGCAGTCTAGTCTTAGTGCACATAGAGGAGCCATTAGCCGCACACAAGATTCTTGGTAGTTGTTCAGTTATTTATTTTAGTTTAATTTTGTTAATTAATTAATTAATTAAATAGGTAGTACTAATGCTGATTTGTGATGCACTGGGGCGTTATAAAGTGGTATTAGAGCTTAGGTTTACTAAGTGCACCAGCTTAGTAGTGTCTGGTTAGTGGCTCTGTGGGACTGCACAAGAAAAGTGTTGCGCTTGACCTGTGATTTGTTTTGTGGTAGCAGTGATATGTCACAAGGAGGCAGAGGCCGAAGTAGAGATAGTACCCTTGCGTCTGACTCTAAGATAGAGGAGGGAAGCGTCTGAAGAGTCATGTAGTAGGAGCTTGGAGAAATGATGTGGGGATCATCCAATCTCTTGGAGGGGGCAACAAGGATGGGGCCAAGGGAGACCCATGGCTATGGCGGTTCAGAGGATCTCCGAGGCTGCAAGTGAGCTGAAGGAGGGCTCTGAAGGTGGGGAGATTTGGGTGGTCTGGGGCTCAAGATGGGGGTGCTCTCTCAGGATCTCTATCTCTGGCGATCTCCATTTGGTTTCACCTCTCTGCTCTCCCTGTTCAGTTGTTCCTCTCCATTCCCTCCCTCGTTGGTGGTTTCTCAAGGTTAAAAGGGAGGTGGAATGCGCGAGGGAGATCGTGGGTGATGGTGGGCAGTTGGGCTTTCGTGGGGAAGTGGGTGCAATTGGGTGTCGTTGAGGAGGAAGCACTGTTGATTTATTTTTCTTTGTTTCCTAAGTTGCTGGTTGATGAATGAATGGAATAGAGTTAGGCTGAATAGGCTTGATTATGGGCCTTTTTTTTTTTTAGTTTTTTGGTTTGGTTTTAGTATTTTTGGTTTTGTTTTAGTATTTTGGTTTTGTTTTAAGTTTTTTAATTATTTGTTTTGGTGATTTTAAGTAAATTTTGATTTTGTGATTTTGAAGTTTAATTGTTTTTAAAATTAGGGTTTTTAGGGATTTCAGTTTAATTTAGCAATTTTAAGTTAGGGTCTTTTGGGTTTAATTAAGTGATTTAGGGTTTTTAGGATTTTAATCATTTTAGGGTTTTTGTGCTTTAATTAATTTAGGGTTTTTTGCTATTTAATTAATTTAGGATTTTTTGTGATTTAATTAATTGGTTTTAAATTAAGATTTTCAGGATTTTAATTATTTTAGGGGTTTTTTAGGGTTTTGGATTTTAATTAGTGTTTTTTAGTTTAATTAAGGTTTTTGGGTTTTAATTGGAATTTTGAATTTTAATTTAGGGTTTTTAGATTTTAATCATGGTTTTTAATTTAATTAGAGTTTTTTGGATTTTAATTAGAATTATTAGTTTTAATTTAGGGTTTTTAGATTTTACTCATGGTTTTTAGTTTAATTAGGGTTTTTGGATTTTAATCAAGGTTTTAAATTTAATTAGGGTTTTTTGGCTTTTAATTAGAAATTTGAGTTTTAATTTAGGATTTTTAGATTTTACTCATGGTTTTTAGTTTAATTAGGATTTTTTGGATTTTAATTAAAGTTTTGGGTTTAAATTAGGGTTTTTTAACTTAATTAAGTGACTATGGTTTTTTAGGTTTTTTTGAGTTTAATTAAGTTTTCCATGAAATTAAATGGATTAAAGTGCTTTAAAATGGATTTTATTTGATTTTGACTTTAATTAGGATTTTCACTTGATTAATTAGGGTTTTAAATGTTTTTAGGTTGATTTAAGTGGATTTTATTCAATTTTGAACTTAATTAGGGTTTTCACTTGATTAATTAGGATTTTAAATGTTTTTAGGTGGATTTTGTTTAATTTTAATTTTTAATTACTGGTTTTTGCTTGAATTAAGTTAGAGTGGGCTTGTGTGGGCCTAGTGGGCTTTTGTGGGCTTATGTGGGCCTAGTGGGCTTGAGGGTTTAGGGTTTTGATTGAGTTAGGGTTTAGGGGTGGTGGTTGCAACTAGAGCTTCTTCCAGAGGAGCTTGCTGCCAAATGACTACAAAATCAGGGTGTCTACAACTAAGAAGACCACCTACCGTTGATTGAGTTTGCCTACAACAACAACTATCACTCCAACATTAGGATGGCTCTGTGTGAAGCTCTGTATAACAGACCATGTAGGACACCCACCTATTGGAACGAGGTAGGCAAATGTCAATTGGTGGGCCCAGAGATTGTGCAGTAGTATGAAGAAAAGGTGAACCTAATCAGGAGAACATTTTTAGTTGTACAAAGCCATTAGAAAAGCTATGCAGACAAGAGGCGTAAATCTTGGAGATTCGAAGTAGGAGACTTTGTTTTATTAAATATATCACCAACCAAGGCAGTGACAAGATTTAGAAAACAAGGCAAGCTGAGTCCGCACTACATCAAACCCTATCAGATCTTCAGAAAGGTTGGTGAAGTGGCATACTGATGAGTACATTTTACTTAACCGTAAGTGCACGACGTCCAATGTAGTATGTTGGTAAATACAGGTTGATCCCATAGGAAAAATGTTTTAAAAACAATGATTAACTATTAATTATTGATAAGAGTATGAGAGAATTGACGTAAAAAAGAAAAATTTAACACTAGACTATTAGGATGTAATCAAATCAATTAAAATAAATCTATGGTTTCAAATCTATTTATATAGAATTAACAATGCATGATCATATTTATTTTCTTCCTTTTTATTGATCATATTTAAGAATACATGGTTTCGAACCATACCCTCAACTTCCTTTTCAATGGGTAATTCTAAGAATGGTTTGAGACATTGACCATTGACTTTGAAAACTTCCCCATTCTTTCGATTTTCAATTTTCACAACTCCATGGGGATAGTCCACTTTGACCAAAAATGTGGTCTTTTCTTGATCCTTAAGAGTTATGGAAATCTAGTTACAACCAGAGTATCTATCAAGAAAACAGTAATACTTATGTTCGACTAACTGCTTTAACAGTTGGCCAATGAACAACAAAGGAAAGTGGTCTTTCCTAGTTGCTACATTAAGTTTCTTATAATCATTGCGTACTCACTAATCGATTTGTATGCGAGTAGGGATCGATTCATTGTTCTTATTTTGGATCATAGTAATTTAGATTTCTTTGAAACTACTTGAACATGCCTAACTCAAGAGTTGTCAGAGATAAGATAAATAATCCCATTATCAAGGCATTTTAATATGTTTTTCTTGACCTCTTCCTTCATGATTGGATTTAATCGCCTTTATGGGTCTCTAGTGAGTTGAGCCTTTTCTATCAAATGGATCTATGTTGAACAATTGTTGGGCTTATTCCCCTAATGTTAGCCATGGTCCAACCTATGAATTCCTTGTTTTCCCTAATGATGGTCAGCAATTCTTCTTCTTGCTGTCGAGACGAGTTGGTTGTAATTATGATAGGAAGGGTCTGGTCTTTTCCTAGGTATGCATATTTGAGATTTTTCAGAAGAGATTTGAGCTCTAATGTGGATAGCTTAAGCATTGGTTTGGACTCAATAATGATTGGCTCAGGAGGAGGAAGAGTGTACCAACCATTAAACTTGAGAATTTTACTTTGGGTTGGACCACTAGCTTCATTAATAATCATCAACTCATCCTCAAATGTTCTCTTAGATTTTTGGTCAAAATCTTGAGGGTCAAGCTTGATTTCTTCCTTTGAAAAATCCTCAATCAAGTTAACTTCAAATATTTCATTTGATTTTTGCCTCGATATGTTATCTAAATTAAAAATATTCAATGTAGTGATCAGGTCTCCATTACATAGCCACATGAAACCATTCCGATAATTAATTAGGACATTGGAAGTAGCAAGAAATGGTCAACCAGGATAACAGGATTTTGGCCTTTGACGCTGGTCAAGGATTGGATTTCCAGGATTACAAAGTCTATAGGATAAACAAAATCCTTGACCTTGACTAAAACATCTTCAACCATCTCCATTAGTATCCTAAAGGATCTATTAGCTAACTATATAATCACATCAGTTTTCTTCATTTCTCCTAGCCCTAGTAGCTGATATACTAAATATGGTAACACATTAATGCTAGCCCCTAGATCTAGAAAGGCCTTATCAAACTTGGTATTGCCTATGACACATGATATTATGGGACTTCCTCGATCTTTGTATTTCAGAGGCAATTGGTTTGTTAGAATGGAGCTAACATTGGTTGATAAGAAAGCTTTCTTAGGTACCTTAGTTTGTTTTTTTCTAGTGCAGAAGTCCTTGAAGTATTTGGCATATGTAGGGACTTGTTGGATTGCATCTAAAAGGGAGATGTTTACCTTGACCTGTCTAAAAACTTCTAGAATTTCCTCAATTTGGGTAGATTCCATTTTATTTTTGAGCCTATTGGGACATGGAGCAATGGTTTTTGGATAAGCTTAATAAGTGAATCAGGGGAAGGCCCAAAGTAGTTACTAAGCTCTTAAAAATCCTCAAGCTCCTCAGACTGGCCTGAGGGGATGGGTAAATTTGAGTCAAAAGATGAGTTCTTCTGAGTCTGCATGGCATGATTAGGCATGACGCTATAATTATCCACTTATTTCCCAGATCTCAATGATATGACAACATTGACCTGGTTAAGTTGATCATCTTGGATCACATGAACTTATTTTGGATTAGGATTTTGACCCCTAGGATTGGGTATAAGTTAACTAGGTAAGGTTCTCTTTTCTCTTTCTCCTTCCAATGTGGGTAACTGACTCAACTACATCTCAATTCGTGTTATGACTTGTGTGTTGGCAGTCATATTGATATTGGTTTGGGCATTGACCTTGAGAAGGGCCTCCATGCCTTTCTCAAAAGTACTAAGTCTTCCTTCAGTGTCATGGAATCCTAAAGGGGGCATTGTGTTGTGGTCCTACATGAAGGTTTTGTTGAATCAGTTGATTGGGCTTAAAATGATTTGAATGCTGTGGTGAGCCTTGAGAAAAAGATAAATGATTAACTCCTTAGTGAGGTTGTTGGTTCCAAGAGAAATTTAGATGGTTCCTCTATCTTGCATTGTATGTGAGGGCATATGGGTCATTTCTGGGTTTAGCAAAAGTGACATTAGGTTGTTCTAGGCCAAAATCATGTTAGCTAATGAATGAAGGACATTCTTCCATCACATGACCCATTATGTGACGTCCATTGCATTTGGGAACCTGGTTGGACACTTGATTTACTTGAGCTCTCTCTTTCATTTCCAAAGCTTCTAGCCTACAAGTTAGCTTGTTGACCTTAGCATCAATGACTATGGAAGATTCTATAGAATGGATGACACCTTTCGAAGGCATGGATTTATCAATTAATTGATCATTTGTGCTTTTCCACTGCATTATTTTCTCTGCTAGAAAATCTCATGCTTCATTCTCAATTCCTTCATGAATCCTTCTTAACACATAGATTCAAGTATGGTCCTAGTTGAGATATCTAAACCCTTATAAATGATTTGACATAGTTTCCATTTCTCTATATCATGATGTGGACATTGAGCTAAGAGTTCCTTAAACCTATCCAAATATTTCTAAAAAGACTCACCAACTTTTTGCTTAAATAATTTGATTTCATTTTTTATTTTGATGGTTTTATGGATTGGATAGTACTTTTTAAGAAACACAGTGTAGAACTGAGTCCATGTGGTGATTGAATTAGTAGGTAGACTATAAAGTCATTTTTTAGTACTGTCTTTTAACGCAAAGGGAATGAATCTTAAATGAACTACATCATTAGATAATTCCTACAACTTCATCATACTACACACCTCCTCAAATTCATTGATGAACTAGTAAGCATCTTCAAATTCTAAACCCATGCACTTAGGCAACTGGCTAATATAATTGGATTTGAGCTCAAAATTATTGTCATTGGTTTGTGGAAGTCTAATGCAAGATGGTTGTACAATTCTTATTGGGTAACATCTGGCTTCTAAGGCTAGAGGTGGATTGTGTATTTCATCGGCTATTTTAAATTCTTCGAGTTCAACATGGGTCAAACGATGTATTGAATCATGAATCCATACGTGCATGCACAAGTGAGACTTTGATTTTCTCTTTCTTTTTTTTAATGAAACAAAATACAATGAAAATAGAAAAGATGAAAATATGAGAAGATAAAAGAACCAAACAGATGAGGAGATCAAAGATAAATGAGGAAGATGCTTACTCTAATCATACAAGTCACACAAATCCTAATTCTATGGTAGACCTAATATCTTTACAACTCCTAACTGCTAAGTTAACCCTTGAGATTCTCAAATCAAAATTCTTTAATCTAATTGGCCAAATCAATGAAAGAAAGTGGGAGGCTCCCTGTACTTGAGCAACAGAGCTAATTAAATAACCATTTGTCTTTTAAGGCTTAGTTTTTTGAACCACTTTTCTAGACACCAAGTAGGAAAAGAATTTTAAATTTTGAGTCATCCTTAGGTTCCCTTGTCCTATTAAGCTCGAATCCTAGGAGCCAATGTCTACTTCATTTTAATTATGACTCAGGTCAATGCTTGATGCTTTCTTTTGTTGTTTATGGGCTAAGGAATGATGATAAAATTCTCACCTTAATTTATGCTATAGATGTTGCCCTTAGATACTTTGAAATGATATGCAACAAATAATTATACTCAGACAAGTTGTTCTTCTTACTAACTATATGTTCTAAAATGCAATGAATCAAGTAGGAGAACACATACCTTTTCCTCTAGCAATCTTCAAAAAAAAATTTGATAAGAAATAAAAATGATCTTGAATGTACCCTATATGATGTATGCCCTTAAGAACAAATTTTTATCTTGTCATGAAAGATTTTTATTTGGTTCAAGTTGAGAGTTGGTTTTAAATTAGTGATCTAGAAAAATCTAGAAATCGTTGCAAGATATTAATCATAAAATAGGATTCTAGAAAAATCCAAAAAAATAACTAAAATAAAAAAATCTAGAAACTAACTAACCTGGGTGCCTAGGAGGTGCTAGAAATGCAAATTGGCACCTGGGAGGCGCTTCTACTTCCTCTAATATGGAAATTGTTTGCCTTATTCTCTTATAGATCTCCAACAATGTCTCTGCAAACCAAGAAAACAAAGTAAATGTCCTTTTTTTTAACAAACGAAAAAAAATAAATAATCGACAATAAATCAATGTTAAAACACTTCTCCCTGGCAACCGCGCTAAAAACTTAATAAGTAAGTTTTACGTCATCGCAAGTGCACAGTGTCCAATATAGTACGTTAGCAAATACGAGTCGATTCCTATAGAGAAAAGTATTTTAAAAACAATGATTAACTATCAATTATTGAAAGGAGTTTGAGAGAATTGATGTAAAAAAGAAAAATTTAACACTAGATAGTTAGGATGCAATCAAATCAATTAAAACACATTTAGAGTTTCAAATCCATTTATATAGAATTAAGAATACATGATCATATTTATTCCCTTCCTCTCTATTGATCTAACTAATTTGATTCAATAATTTTTATCTAACAAGCATAAACTATATGCTATATATACATCATAGAATATCAAGTCAAGGATTAAAAATACACAAACCAAACTAAATCAAATGACATATGATGGAAACACGATTATATATAGAAACTCAATTAAATCTTTCTTAAGCATAGACTAAAAATATGATATCGGTGTTAGTCTATCAAAGTTTTTGATTCATGAGTGATTTATATAATATTACATCCAATCCACATAATCATGGCATTAAACACAAAGAGAAAGAGAAAAAAACATGATCACGCTTTTCAATCTACAAAAAACTTCATCTCTACGTTAGAGCTAGAGATTCAGTCAAGCATGATAACAAGCAACATCAAAATAAATGATAAAGAGAAGAAAATGCAAGACATAATTGAAAGGAAAAATGGACTTTTATTAAAAAACCTAGAGATTACACTAGAACAATGCTAGAGAGTCTTCCACAATAACAGAGAAACAATCTAAACCTAGAAAGTAGAAGTTTCCCCTTTAGATCGACACAAGAGGTCCTTTTATAGACTCACAAAGATTTGTTTTTGTCAGAGACACATCTAAATAAAAAATTTGATTTTGAATTTTAAATACAAGATATTTACAATTAAGAGTCATATCCACAAAAGACTGAGTCAAAATTATCTGGTGTGGGCGCCTTAGAGACGTCGGATCTGCATTTGGTCACCTAGGTGGCATCCACGTCATCCAGGATCTCCTCTGGCTTCTTTCATTTGTTGGCTGGTATTTTTCCAATATCTAGGCACATGGAAAATGTGTGTTTGACCTCCTAACGTAGCTCTAGAATTTTCCATACAAAAATCTCTTCTTTTCTCCTTTATTTTTCTTTGATTCTTTCTAAGTTCTCAGGTTCCTACGAAATTTACATAAAACACTTCGAGTAGCATTATTTATATACAAAATAGATAAATATAGGAATAAAATATGCATGAATTATGAGTTAATCACATACAAGTTGGACTTGCCTCCAGAACTCTCTAGTGTGCATAGTGTCATCCATGTATCGATGCTAAGGAAATGCTTGGCAAACGTGTCAGATGAGCTACAAGAGGACCTGTCTCTAGTGGAGGATGTTGTACAGATACTTGATAGAAAAGAATAAGTCCTCAGGAACAAGGTGATATCTCTGGTACTGGTTCAATGACGACATCATGACATCAAGGAGGCTACCTGAGAACATGAGGATGATGTGAGAATGCAATACCCCCATTCGTTTTGATAGAAGTGAATTTCAGGGATGAAATTCTTTTTAAGGCGGGTAGGATGTAATATCCTGAAATTCAGAAAGGATGTAATTTTGTATTTAAGAATATGTCACGTAATCTTGGATTTCATCATTTATGAATGATGTCGGTGAATGTGGTAATCGTGTGATGATTCTCCAAATTGATTTGTGGTTTTGTTAGTTTAGTACAGAATAGGCCAAGCAAATAGGCTAGGCAACCATTGTAGGTGCGGATTTCAATTGTGTCCTCTAGGTGCATGTTGCCAGCGCAGGTAAGAAGTGCAGACAACCAACGCCATATGTTGGCGCACCGCAGAAATACAGTATCGTATAGTAAAAACAAAGTAAATGTCGTTCTGCCTTCGCCGACTAACACAGCCATTCCCTACACCTAATTGCACTGCCTGCGCCACAATAACCAGGGCCATACCCTACTGCACTGACTTGCCAGTCCACCTTGCCCTGTCACATTGTCAGCCCGGAGCTCCAGGCAATTGTCTGTGGTAGGGATGCTTATATAAGGAGCCTGACCCTCTCGTTTGTTAAGCCACCAATGGGAAGAACGAAAGGAAGGAGAGAGGGAGAGGAGAGAGGAAGGGACGTTCACTGAAGGAGGGCTCATTGAAGTTCACTGTCGAAGAAGAGGAACCTTCGGCGATCCAAAACCATACATGATTCTACCCTGTTTCTCCTTTCATTCTTGTATAAATCATGTAGATTGGTTTGCTTGGAATGTAGAATAGCAAATCTAGGATTTATGTATGTGTTTCAAGTTTATGTGAAGATTTCTCGATGATTTCAGACATGTTTTCTAGTTACTGGGTTTTTCTACAAAGCATCGGGTGCAATTGGTTGGCGTAACCAATCAGCACAAGTAGAGCACGTGACTTGGCAACAAAACTAGGTAGCGCGAATGGCTGGCAAAGGGAACCAACGAAGGTTCCTAGTGCGATTGATTGACGTGATTTGCGCAGGTTAGT
The DNA here is from genome assembly GCA_024699735.1 of Posidonia australis. NCBI lineage: Eukaryota > Viridiplantae > Streptophyta > Magnoliopsida > Alismatales > Posidoniaceae > Posidonia > Posidonia australis. The sequence goes on along the minus strand of JAMKQA010004526.1, from coordinate 15,324 downwards.
GTTTTTCCAGTGTCTTCTCTGATTCTATAATGGGATTTTTGGAACTAATAATGATTACGAAAGGATGCTTTTGAAAGATATTCTATAAATATAATGGAAGATGTTTTGAAAATGGTTTTGAAAAGAGATGCATGCTTTTGAAAAGAACTTTTTTGTAGTTTTTTGTCGAATCTACGTAGTGGTAGGACCATAGCCGATGGGGGTATAAGGCCTTCATTAAATCAGTTACGTGCCCTACGGTGTGATTGCTGCTGACAGACACGAGTGAAAAAAATCGTGGCACTTTGTAGTACTGTAGTGTTCGGATGAAAGAAACCAATCCACCCTCTTTACCCGGTATTGGCAGGGCCTAGGGTTGGGAGTGCCTAGGTGACTGGGCACCAAGAGGCGTCATGAGGACACACCCCATGCATGTTCTTAGACCTATGTGGTCGTGGTACTATGCAGCCTGTGTAGTCGAGACGGTTGAACTTCTGTACGGAGTGATTCACCACAGCAATGTAGTAAGGTCAAGGATGGAGTCTTGCTGACTACTTGTGGCCAGGTCGTTTCACCTGTGGCCAGGGTGACACAATGAGTTTTGGTTCGAACTATGTGTGCTTGGTTTTGAGCTTGAATTGGTGTTCATTTTGTGATTTTGGTCAGATTCTAGCTTTGTTACGACTTGTGGTTTTTAGCTAGATTCTAGTCAAGATTTAATTATGGTTGAGTTGTGTGCTATGTTAGGCTAGATTCTAGTTAAGGACTTGTTTCCTGTAATGCATAAAATGATTTGCAAAGTACATGGAAATTTCAAAAAAATATTTGGAAAGGCATGTTTATGAAATACTTTCTGTTGTGCTTTAATCTCTGTAATTGACGTAGTTTTCTAGCGTTAATTGCCGTGGTTTTTGGTAAGCACATATTAGGTGACTTGATGTCACTCATGTGTTTTGTGTTTTGGTTTTCAAGTGCAAATTTAGGTGCAGTCCAGTCCTGGTGCACGTAGAGGAGTTATTAGCCATACACAAGGTTTTGGGTAGTTGTTCAGTTATTTATTTTAATTTAATTCTGTTAATTAGTTAATTAGTTAAATAGGTAGTACTGATGCTGATTGGTGATGCACCGGGCGTTACCCCTTGGCTATCGATGCCGAACCTCGGTGGATGCAGTGGATCTGGCTGCCCAATTTAAGGATGAGCACAAACTATTATTGGAGAGCCAACCCAAGGAGAAAGGGAAGATGTTCGAGACCTTCTACTTCTAGGATGCCAAGCTACAGAAGTTTTGGGAGCTCCGGAAAGGAAAGGAAGGAGTGCTCTAATTCATCTGTTGGGAAAGGACATTGCTTTACTGGGAAGGACAACATTAAATACAGTCAGACTAGTTCGAACAGTGGTTCGTGGGAAGGAAGATCCTGTTTCATCTTTGGACGGATGGACCACATGGCATCATAGTGTACCTGTCGACAACAGAGTTTGAAAGGCATGGTGCACTACAATTGTGAGAAAACCAGGCATATTCAGCGGAGTTGCCCTAATTCTCTAAAGCCAACTGGGAATGCACCTCACCAACCAACTAAAGAACGAGCATTCTCAATATCTACTCCTAATGCTAGTTCTTTGGGAGACATTGTAAAGGGTATGGAGCAATGATGAGTTATGTAATATGGATCTCCCACTTCTTATATAGTTATGTACCCAGTATAGTTCTCTATAATAATTATGATTTGTGGTTATGATGTATGTTGATATTAGGTTCATTTCTAGTGACTGACCAAATGGCTAGAGTAATGTTCGACTAAGGGAGTTCATTCTCCTTTATCTCTGAGTCGTTTGCTATTAAGATTAGAGGCAAGCTAGTTAGGTTGGCTTTCCACCTTGATGTGATGACTTCGTTAAGGGAGCATGGCTTAGCATGGAGATATCTACAGTCAGTCGATGTTAAATTGGGAAATAAGAACTTCAAGGCTAGTTTGATAACAATAGATATGCAGGAGTACGATGTAATATTGGGCATGGACTGGCTAGTACAACATCAATGATCATCTATGCAAAGAAGAGAATGTTGGCGAAATGTCCAGGATAGGGATGGTGTATGATACAAGGAGTAAGACCAAGAGAGCTGAAGAAGGTGATCTTAGCAATAAAGGCCTACCGCTCTCTAGCAAAAGGCAGTGTGAGATATTTGACCAATGTGACGGTATCCTCCTCGCCTACTCTAAGGGTACAAGATATACCAGTTGTTCAAGAGTACCCTGATGTTTTTTAAGAGGAGCTACTTGGTATACTGCCACATCAAGAAGTAGAGTTCTTGATTGAATTAGTGCTAAGATTAGGCCCTATCTTGAAGATCCCTTACATAATGACACCTGCTAAATTAAGGGAACTCAAGAACCAACTGTGAGAGCTACTGGACAAAGGGTTTATCAATCCAAGTGCATCACCCTCGGATGTGCCTGTGTTGTTCGTGAAGAAGAATGATGATTCACTCTGATTATGTATCAACTTTCAGATGCTAAACCAGATCACTATAAAAAAAATATACCCATTGTCTAGGATAGATGACCTGTTTGACCAATTGCAAGGAGCTTCAATCTTTTTGAAAATAGATTTGATATTATGATTGGGAATAAGATGTGCACAAGACAACCTTTCGGACCCAATATGGCTATTAAGAGTTCTTGGCATACCGTTTGAGTTGACAAATACACCAGCTGCTTTCATGAACCTAATGAATAAAGTATGCAAGTCCTACCTGGATCAATTCATGATAGTGTTTGTTGACAACGTGCTAGTGTACTCTCCTGATGTCGAGACCCACCAGATGCATCTAAGGATTGTGCTGGAGACGCTAAGACAACATCATCTCTATGCAAAGTCCTCTAAATGTGAGTTTTGACTGGAAGAGGTCACATTTCTTGGCCATATCATCTCGGTAGAAGGTATTAAAGTAGATTCAGCCAAAGTAGAAGTAGTGAATAGTTTGGCCAAACTTAAGAATGTGTCAGAGATCAGGAGTTTCTTAGACTTGGCAAGAAATTGTCGGAGATTTATCCAGGATTTCTCTAAGAATGTAGCACCTCTGACCAAACTGACTCAGAAGAAAGTTCCGTTCATATGGGATTGGCAATGCGAAGAAAGCTTCAATAAGTTGAAAGCCCATCTGGTCACATCTCTAGTCTTGACTTTGCCTTTTGAAAATGGTGGTCTCACAGTATATAGCGATGCTTGTGGAACTAGGTTGGAGTGTGTTTTAATGCAATATGGTAAGGTGGTAATGTATGCTTTCCACCAGCTAAAAGATCATGAGAAGAATTACTCCACCCATGGTTTGGAGATGACTACAATGGTTTTTTTGCATTGAAGATTTAGAGGCATTACCTATATGACGAACAATTTGAGGTATTCACAGACCATCAAAGTTTAAAGTATATTTTTACATAGAATGATCTGAACCTGATATAGCTGAGATAGGTGGAATATTTCAAGGATTATAATTTTAGTTTGTCCTACCACCCAAGGAAGCCAATGTGGTCACAGATGCATTGAGTAAACACACTCATGTTGTGGCATGTCTAATGATTAAGGAATGACGTCTGTTGGAAGGACTAGTTAAGTACAGATCTCGAAGGTAGACTCAGGGACCTGTTGGAGCTTGGATGGCAAACTTATGTTCACCCAAGGCTATTGGAAGTGTGACCATGCTAGTGACTGACTTTGCGTAAGGGATCGCATGAAACCGATAGGACCACGGCAAAGATGGTGAATTTAAGGAAGGACACTCGACTCGAAAACACAAAAACAAAGTAAAATAAAGGATAAGAAGTTGCCACCTAGCCTATTTGGATCAGAATATGAGGAGAACCAGATGTAGAAAATGCAGATACAAATGCAAATGCAATGCTTTATGTCTAACAGATGCGACACATAGGGAAAGGTGTTAGGCACCCCTATACGCCCGATGACTCAATCTTTCATGGCAATTCGCTCACATGCATGGCTAATTCTAAATGCATGCTTGTCTATTGCTTATTGCCTAATGCTTCATGATAGATGGATGTGGTAAGCCAAAACATGGGAGAGAACGTGTGATGCAGGCAAAATCATGCAATGCTTAGTGCTAAATGCAAGGATGTAGGGAAAATATATGAGAAAACGAATCGAAGAGACCAAAAAGACAAGTGTGCTCTAGCCTGTAAACTGCTCTAGATCTAGTGGGTTGCGTCAACAATTAATTACGCCTCATAGGTGCATTGGAAACCTACGCTTGCAAGTTGCACCTAGTGTTTGCGCTATCAAGGTGCACTGGACGTTTTATAGAGCAACTCCGAGCTCCGTCATTGCACTAGGCAAAATGCATTGATGCAAAACATGAATGTGATGCATGGGAAGCAAGAGGGAATTACAGGGAACACTCCTATATGCCTCGATGCAAACGAGGATGTTTGGTTGATTCCACCCGCCTCCCTCCTTTGTTGATGGGTTTTGGCAATGGTGATGGCAGCAAACTCGGGCTACGGGCTGTGACGCAGCACTACAGCGCTTCTAGAGGGTTGATGTAGCCAAGGAGGATGCAAGGATGTAATGTAAGAGGTGATGCATGGATGTGGCCTCCTCCTTATCGTCGGAGGTGATGAGCTCGACTGGCTGTGGAGAGGACCGTAAGCGTCGAGGAACCGTTTCGAATGACTCAGTGGTGTGAGGTGAAGGTGATGGCATGCTCGGTAGATCCCTACACACTCACAGGCCATTGGCTTAGCACGAACAGTGGGGTGTCATCATCGATAGTCGGAATGCAATGAGAGAGGATGCATAAGATGAATGCAAATGGAAAATGTAATGCAATGGCAAAGGAAAAATAAAAGGCAAACAAACGCAAGGAGACAAGGGGAGAGCATGCTCACCTACGTGGGTGTCGATTGTCCTACCGATGGCAACTCACAATGGCTCAGCCTAGGTTAGCGATGCACAGCAGCGATGGAGGCGGAGAAGGACGATTGCATAGTGGCTCGTTGTGTAGGGTGGCTGAAGGCTTGTTGGGGTGTTGTAGGTGTGCAAATGTGCAATGCAGTTGCTTTTGGGTGGTTGAAGGCTTGACTGTAGCTTGGGTGGCCGGAATTGGTTGGTGCAATGGTGGTCAGCGACAAAGGAGACGGTGGAGTGCTCCTCGTCGGCCAAGGATGCTAATGCATGGGCTGGCTGCATGAGAGAGGCAATGCAAGAGCTTAGGGTGCAAGGAGTTGAGCTCGGAACGACCAAGTGAACGCCCAACCAGAATGCCACACCCTATCACAGTGTGTTGCTGTAGTGTTTTCTTCTCCGCCTGCACGTTAAGTCTCTGTCGGAGGTGGCGTGCACGCGAAGATTGCAGGCTGGCAGGGGATGGTTTCAAGCATGCGGAGGCCGTGCCATGTAGAGAGGCGTCGAAAGCTTGGGATGAAGGACAGGCATGGTGGCAAGACAGCAATAGCTTCTATCGAGTTTACTGACACAGGGCACTTTGCTGGCAATTCGCACCACTTAATCAAAGCTGGGACCTTGTGCTAATAAGTTATGTTGGGAAATTATGCTGGAAATGTACGCTTGAGCCACTCTAGGGCCTGTTGGCGGGGTTCTAGGGTGGTTTCTTGGATGTTTAGGCTACTAAAGGGCTTAGGTTGGTGGATTGGCTAGGGTTTAAGGTTAATGCAAGGTAAGGTTTCAGGCCAGTTTAGGGTGCAAAATTGTAACATCTTCAATTTCTATATTAATTTAAAAAATTAAATTATAGAAAATTAAAGCTAAACAGTAATATTTAAACAACCAAGAATTTGTGTGTGGCTATGAGACTCTGGACTATGTGCACTAAATGCCAGCACACGTTCGCCTACACCTGTAACCTAAAATCCTACAGAGAAAACAACGTAAGTAACAAAAGTCACCTAGCATGCACTCCACAAAACAATAAAAAATAAAACTATAATAATTTTCCTTTAAAACCATTTCACACTCATTTTCTCCAAATCTACCAAAACCATCAACTAAGGCCCAACAGGCCGAAAACCACGAAATGAAGTCCTACCAGGCTCAAACCACAAGAAACATGGCCCACACTGGCCAAATCAAACAGGCAAAGGCTCTACTAGCCCAAAATCACAAGCGATGCCTTCAATGGCTAAAATCACATACAATGAGTCTAGAAGTCCGATGCCAGGCAACTAACTCTAGCCACAAGTAGCCACTAAGGTGAACTACACTACCACGGTGATGCCACCTTGTGTAGGAGCCCTCACCATCTTACGATTCTTTAGCCTGGAGAACCCTCACAAAGCCAAATCTTCCTAGGAAGGCAGTCCTGTCTCTCGGGACGCTACCAGCTATGGGGCATGTGTCTTACCTGCATTGGCCACCACAAAGTACACCTCCTCATGGCGTCCTCCACACGGTGCTCAAGAGGGAGTCTCATACCTCCACACCGAATAACACCCGAGCCTCAATGCTCACAGCAGCAGCAAGAGTATCATACCTCCCAGTCATGCCACAAAACACCTCAACTCACGGACCACAACCCTAGCCTTGATACAACAGTCAAGGAGTCTTATACCTCCAAGACCTGACAAATCTATGCCTTAGGTATCTCGGCCCCCGACCTCAACCTAGGTAATGTGCCTAACCATTCGACAAGTTTCCTCACACCCCCCTGGTCCAGACAACATGGCCCATGATCTCTCAGCCCGCACACAGAAAACTAGGAAAACTATTTCCAAAACGAGCCAACATATTCTTTTGAAATCCCTTTTCAAAATCATTTACATCTTTGGAAAACACTTTTAAAATCTCTACATAACTAGTACATCAAGAGTCCCACAAGACTACCATTGATGGCCCACAAAGCCACATTAAACAGGTCCAAGAAACACCTCGAAAAAGCCACTACAAATCATCCAAAATACAATAACTGGGGCCTAGTTCGGCACGCCAAATTGGGTTGGTTGACTGAACGATAGACCGAAATCCAAATCGGTCGTCTGAAAATCCTTGATTCGGCAGACCGAAAAAGATTAATTGACCGAACTGGGTCCAACAATTAATACTCAAGGCATGGAACAGTAGACCGGACAAGTTCGATCAACCGAACCAATGCACGAGGACCAAAATTGACAAACAACGACATACTGAAATGATTCGGTATGTCGTTTTCTACAAAACCAAAAAATGACTCCAAGCCTTTGTCCGACTCTTCTACCAAATGGGAGTGAGGGATGGACCTGCAAAACACACACCACAAATTACACATAAAGCATATGTTGTAGACCCTCGAGTCTACTCCACAACCACATAAACAAAACCACAATCCATCAAGCATAGCTTTCAAACTAAAATCACAAAGCCGAAGATTGTGGAAAACTTAAAACTAAACCAACCACATTTAATGCCATAAATCACCATAAATTCACAACAAATTCTAAGAATGTAAATTTACCTAGATTTCATGCATTTCTACCATTTTTCATGCTTTCTATTACAAGAGGTGCGGTACGTACCTTAATACAACCTCTGACGACCAAACTTCGATGCCGACCAACTACCGCCACCACCAGTGAGCCCATGGCCTTTGGAGCCTCACACGATCCTCAGGGAACCCTCCGGAGTTCCATCGCACCACCACACGTCATCGTCCGCACACGAGCACACCAATAGGGGAGGGGAGAGGGAGGGAGGGAATGAGTGGGGGAGAGGAGGTAAGGGCGAGGGAGGGAGGAAATGGAGGTGAGAGGGGGAGGGAGGTGGCAGGTCAATGGAGGAAGTGGTGGTGTGCTCAGGAAGGGAAAGAAGACGGGTGGGAAAAGAGGGAGAGATGAAGCTACTACTTAGGGAGGGTGTCTCGGGCTTAAAAGGCTACACAAGGAGGAAGGTGAATGCATGCATGCTCACCAACAATGCTCCACCTACCAGCCACACATGCCTCCCGTATAACGCAACTACTCGACTCCCAGTACGAGGCCAACTACCGGTCCTTCCAACCTACCCACACAAATGGGCCCACACAAGGACCTACACACGAGCCTACAAGTACAGTACCAACCATGCATAATGCCAACCACATGTAGAAAAGCACAGGGAACACACAAACAACAGCCAGTCCACAAGGCTCAAGCCCAAAAGCCACAAAATTACACAAATGGGCCTTAAGACAGTAACACCCACCCAGAATAATTCATTAAAATGTAAATAATTACAAAATTGAATTTATAGATGTTACATCGGGCTTTGGTATTTGGAAATGCCTCATCGCCGCTAGAGTAAGTCCTTCCGAAGGAGTTTGTCTACATGTAGCTACCAAATTGGGGTGTCTATAGAAAGCAATTGTGACCACTCAACAATTGGACCCTTTCATATATACAAGAAATTTGAAAGAAGTTAAAGCTAAGAGAGGCACCTCATTTCTCTATTGGTGAGGATGGAGGGCTCAGATATGAATTGCATTTGTATGTGTCTTAAGTGGAGGAGGTGAAATAGAGATTGTTAAACGAAGTCCATGGATTCAAATACACAATTTATCCAGGAAGCACTAAGATGTACAAGGATCTGAAAAGAAACTTTTGGTGTCTTGGGATGAAGAAAAAAATTACTGAGCACATAGCAATGCATGTGACCTACCAGATGGTGAAGATTGAGCACTAGAGGCCCAGAAGACACTGCAACCTTTGGATATTTTAGTTTGGAAATGGGAGCATGTATCGAAGGACTTGTGACATGATTACCCAAGATTGGGAAAAAGACTGATACAATCTGGGTAATTGTGGATCGACTCACAAAGTCAACATACTTTTTGCCTATGCGAGTAAATCTCCCATTGTCGCAACTAACAAAATTGTACATGTCTGAAATAGTTCGACTACATGGAGTTTTGGTGTTAATCGTGTCTGACAGAGACACACGGTTTACATCGAGGTTCTGGGGAGCATTACAAGAAGCAATTGTTACTGTGTTAAATTTCAACACTATCTTCCACCCTTAGACAGATGGTTAGACCGAAAGGACTGTTCAAACTAGAGGATATGTTAAGGGCCTTTGCCTTGGACTTTAGAGAAAATTGAGAGGAACATCTGTCATTGATCGAATTTCCCTACAACAACAGTTATCACTCCAACATTGGAATGATACCATATGAATCTTTGTATGGTAGACTGTGCAGAACACCCACATATTGGAGCAAGATGGGCGAACATTAGCTTGTAAACCCAGAGATTGTGCAGTAGTATGAAAACAAAGTGGACCTAATCTAGAAGAGATTGGTAGCTACACAGAGTAGACAAAAGAGCTATGCCGACAGGAGGCGATACCTTTATAATTCGAAGTAGGAGACTTCATTTTCTTAAAGGTATCACCAAAGGAGTGGTAAGGTTTGGAAAACGGGGAAAGCTGAATTTGCGCTACATTAGGCCCTATCAGATTTCTAAAAGGATCAGAAAAGTGGCATATAAGCTAGATTTACCTTCATAACTTTCTAACATACATGGTGTGTTTCATGTTTCTATGCGGAGAAAGTGTTTGGTGGTCGTGTCCCAAGTGATACCAACGCAACTAGAGGAGTTACAAGAGGATCTATCTATAGTGGAGGACATTGTTTAGATACTTGATCGAAAAGAACAAATCCTCTAAAATAAAGTGACTCCTCTTATACTAGTTCAGTGGCGGCGGCATGGTGCAGAGGAGGCTACTTGGGAGCGTGAGGTGGATATTCGGTCGTGGTACCCCTACTCATTCTACTAGAAGCGAATTTCAGAGACGAAATTCTTTCTAAGGAGGAAGGATGTAATCCAAAAATGGGATCTAGATATTTGGGATCAATCACGAAATGGGATCATGGATTTGTTAGCAAAAAATCCAAAAATGATGTAACCCTATATTAAGGATTGATATTCATTTATGTGTAATCTAGATAAATTGGGACTTGATTACCTATAATATTTGTTGGTAATCATGGTGAATTTGTGTTTGTTTTTCTGATTTTGTTTGCAATTTTTCCATGACTTTGTCTATTTGGGTCAGTGCATATAGTAGGCGGCCATAGGTGGTGAGAATAGTAGGCGACTATAGGTGGCACGAATTGTAGGCAAATAGCACCGACGCAAATAGCAAGCGCACAAGTCAGCATACAATAAATGCTGTCATTGTCAGAATGAACACAATGAATGTCACCGCTCCATCATCGTCACCATGTCAGGGTGCCATGCCCTACGTCGCTCACCTCACCCTATAGCATCGTCAACCTGGAATTTTCAGGCAGTTGCTGGCGGCGAAAGGTGTATAAAACACCTCACAACCCTTGACGTCGGGCACCCAAGCTGAAAGAAAGGGAAAAAGGAGAGAGAGAGAGGGGAGGTAGAGAAGCAAAGTGTGAGAGAGAGTGAGAGGGAAAGTCTGAGCCTAAGAAGGGGAAGAGGAAGAGTCAATCGTCGGATAACTCGCTAGAGAAGGGAAGAGTTCTTTGGCGACATAACTATACATGTCATACCACTGCTTTTTCTTTGTTACTCTTGACAATTATACGCAGATTGATGATAAATGCGTAAATTTACATGTATGGTTGAATTCTTGAATTTATTGAGAATTTTTAATAATTTTTCGTGTAATTATTCGTATCTATGCACATTGAGTTCATATAGGTTCCTCTACCTTGGATTTTTATAATTCAAGTTATGGTTAACTGTTTCTCGTGATTTTTGTCCCAAAATATAGAACTTTTCGTGCTCTTCACTATGATATAATTTGTGTGATTATACTGATTTGTGTTGAGAACGCCTTAAGTTCCCAAAAATGGCGATTTCCAATGATCTCTATTTTCTAGTTTACTATCAGTTTTTTAAGGATCGGGCATGGTTGGTAAGCGTGAGATACCAACATAATCAATCAGCGCAATCAGCCAACGCAAACTGCCACTGGATTCTACAGGCGCGAATGACAAGCACGGCCTACCCTATTTAGGATGTTGTGAACTGAATTTTAAGATGAAAAAGATGTGTTTTGAAAAAGAAATGATTTATATATTTTGAGAAATGATTTTTAGAATGGAAATGTTTTGAAATACGATTTCAAAAGAGAATGCATATATTTTGAAAAAAGTTTCTGTAGTTTTCATAGGAACTACCTAGCCGAAAGACTGTACCAACGAAGTAGAGGTGTTGATATCTCTAAGAAGTCGAGTACGCATCTTAGGACGTGGTGGTTGAATTTTTTTCCAAGAATGGAGCATCGTGACTATGACTGTGGTACTACAGGGTTCAGGGTATTGGAATACCCGAATTACCCTTAGTGCCGATGCTAGTCAGGTATGAGGTTCAAGTCCCTAGGTGTTCGAGCAATAAAGGGCATCATGAGAACATACTTTGTGCTATGTGTGATACGAAGATAAAGTGAGACTACGACTGGGGCAGTTGGGCTTCTGCACAGGGTAGTTTACCACGATAGTGTAATAAGGTCAGAGGTGGAGCCTTACCAACTGATTGTGGCTTGTTTGGCACCCGTGGCCAAGGGTGACTCGACGGGTTTTCACGCTGTGTGTGGTTTTGAGCTATAGTTGTGGTTTAGCTTCTCAGAATGCATGAAAGTGGTTTCAACGATTCATAAGATTTTGAAGAAAATAATGGCTATGATTTGAAAAGGCATGGTTTGCAAAAAATGGATTTTTGGATGTTTATACTTGAATTTTTTGGTTTTGGTATTCTCCTGTTTGGTTTGACCCTATGTGCTCTTTATATATCTATAGTATTTCTTGGTTTCGATTTTTTTTTTGTAAGCACGTACTGGATGTCATTGATATCACTCACACATGATTTCTTGTATTTTTTCCCACATGCAAAGTAAAGAGTGTGGTCCAATTCTAATGCATAGTTAGAAACCACATAACTGCATACCATAGTTCTGGGTAGAGGTAGATAGTTATAATTTTCAATATTAATCTTAGTTTTTATAGTTAATTAGTTGATATATGTCACGCCCCACATTTTTCACAATAATTTAAAACAAATTAAATTATGAGAAAATTAAAGCCAAACAGTAAGTGTTTAACTACTAGGAACCTGTGTATGCGGCTAGCAAACTCCAGACTATATGCACTACGCTAACTCTCTGCATGCCTGCATCTGTAAACCAAAACACGAGGAAAAACGTATGAGTGACAAAAGTCACCTAGTACGTACCCCACGAAAACCACGAAAAACAAAACTAAAATCCATTTTCCTTTTAAATTTATTTCGCAAACCATTTCTCAAAACCTCATAACCAGGCCCACACTAGCCAAAACCACAACCGGGGCTCTACTAGCCCAAAGCCACAAGTATAGGCCCTCAATGGCCAAAACCACACGTAGTGAGTCGGGAAGCCTGGCGCTAGGCAACCAAACTCTGGCTACACACAGTCCACCAAGGAGCGACCACGGCGTTCTACACTGCCACGGTGTGCCACCCTGTGTAGGAGCCAACCACCGTCCTGCGATTCTCTCACCTAGAGAACCCTCACAAAGCTAACCCCTCCTTGGGAAGGCTGTCCTGTCTTTCAGGACGCTACCAGCCATGGGGCACATGTCTCACCCGCATTGGCCACCACAGGGTACGCCTTTTTACGGCGTCTTCCACACACGGTGCTCAGGAGGGAGTATCATACCTCCACACTTGACAACACCCGAGCCTTAGTGCTCACAGCGACAGCAGGAGTATCATACATCCCTATCATGCCACATGACACCTCAACCCGCGGACCACAACCCTTGCCTTGAGACAAAAGTCAAGGAGTCTCATACCTTCAAGACCCAACGCCCCTCAGCCTCAGGTATCTCGATCCCCAACCTCAACCAGGGAGTCGCGCCCGACCACCCAAGAATCTCGTCACATTCCCTACTCTCAACGACACGGTCCCACACAGTCTAGGCCCACACACAGAAAATTGGGAAAACATTTTCCAAAACAGGCCAACTATTCCTTGAAATCCATTTTCCAAACCATTTTCATATCTTTTGAACATTCTTCTGAAACCTCAGCAAAGTGATGCGTCTAGTGTCCCAGGGGACCACCGCTGACGGCCCACAATCCTATCTCAATGGGACAAAACATGGCAATCCAAAAAGTCCTCGGAAAACGTATTTTATAAACTCATTTGGGCCCATATTCGACATGCTGAAAACAGGTTCAGTATGCCCAAAATCACTGATCGTTAGACCAATCTGGATTGGTCGAACGAATCGGGTCAACAGTCAACAGTCAACAGTCAGGCCAAATTCGGTATACCAAAGCTGGTTCGGTCGACCGAAATCTCTTGATTCGGGCGACCGTCCGAAATCGGACGACCGAATTTCGACTAGAGGACCTAAACTGACAGAAAAACGTTATCCGCACAGAATCGGTATACCGAAATCCATTGGTTTGGTATGCCGTTTCCATTTCGGTATGTCGAATTCTGCGAAACCAGAAAACAGCCCAAACCCTACCATCCGAAATCGCCCCAACTGGGACCTCCGATCGAACCCCCTAAACAAGCACCAAAAATCTTGCATAAAACATAAGATGTAGACACTCTAGTTTACTCCAAAACCCAACAAACAAAACCAAAATCCATTCACCATGCATCGAGATATAAAATCGGAAAGACAGAAGGGTCAAAAGAACCCAAAATGCACCAACCATCATAAATGCCAATAAATTCACCATAAATTCTCATAAAATCACAATAAAATCTAGGAAAGTAAATTTACCTAGATTCCATGCAATCCTAGCATTTTCTACCAATTTCATGCTCTCTATTACATGAGGTGTGCGTACCTGAAAACGCCTCCGACGATCGTCGACTCCGACAAACTCCAGCGACCACGGCCTCGCCACGACTCCAAGGATGCTCCACCCAAGCTCCATGGACCACCCAAGCCACCACAACCCTTCCGCTTCCCCCCCTCTCTCTCTCTCTCTCTCTCTCTCTCTCGACGTGTAACAGGGGGAGGAAACAGGGGAGACGAGTGGAAAGGAGAAGGGAGAAGGAGAAAGGGGTGGAGAAGGAGTGGGGAGGAAAGGAAAGAAGGGTGGGGAAGGGAGAAATGCGCGTCGGGGAGGATGTGGAAAGAAGAAGAAAACGACGATAAGCGGCAGAGGAGTGCGGTGCGGCTTATAAAGCCTGCGCCCGCAGTAGCTGGGAACGTGCTCACCTGCACATCTCAGCCACTAGCACACCGCACAAGCAACCAACCACCAGCCACCACCAATGAGGCCAACTGCAAGCCTCAACCACCGGCCCATAAATGCAGGTCCCATGCAGACTCCACACCTGAGCCCCACACGCAAAGTGCCAAACCACGCACAGGGACACGCAAAAGAAGCAGGCCCACGAGGCCTAAGCCTAAAAACACAAAAGCACACAATGGGCCTCAGAGCAGTAACACCCTTCTAGGAATAAAATTCATAAAATGTATATAATTACAAAATGAATTTCACAGGTGTTACATCCTAACTCCCTTAAAAGAAGATTTCACCCTCGAAATCACTAGGCGAAAAGATACGGGTACTGGACTAGGATGGCTTCTTCACGTTCCCACGTGGCCTCTATGGCTCCATGATGTCGCCACCGCACCAAGACCAGTGGAATCACCTTATTCCGCAGCACCTGCTCCTTGCGGTAAACAATCTTGACGACATCTTCCATAAAGGACAGATCTTCCTAGAGCTCTTCTGGCTGAACTGGGATCACATGAAAACGTCAGTCAGGCACTTCCTTAGCATGGAGACATGGAACACGTCGTGCACAAACGACATCTCTGGTGGTATATCTAGCCGATAAGCAACTTCACTGATCCTCTGGGTGATCTGGTACGGGCCAATAGAGTGAAGACTAAGCTTGCCACGCTTCCCGAATCGCATGACACCCTTGGTCGGCGATACCTTCAGAAACACATAATCTCCCACCAAAAACTCCAACGGTCTCCGCCTCCTGTCGGTATAGCTCTTCTGTCGACTCTGTGCAGCCAACAGCCCGCTCCGGATCAAATCCACCTTGTCGGCATACAGTTACACAAGCTTCAGACCAATCAACTGATGCTCGCCCACCTCGCTCCAGCAAACCGGCGATCTACATGGCTTACCGTATAAAGCTTCGTACGGCGCCATCCCGATGCTCGAGTGATAACTATTGTTGTAGGCGAACTCAATCAATAGAAAATGGTCCTCCCAACTCCCTTGAAAGTCTAAGGCACATGCTCTAAGCATATCTTCCAGCGTCTAGATAGTCCTCTCTGTCTGACCATCCGACTGAGGATGAAATGCCGTGCTATAGTCGAGCACAGTGCCAAAGGCCTCCTGCAGAGTTCTCCAGAACCTTG
>JAMKQA010004525.1:0-46920 GCA_024699735.1 Posidonia australis | reverse complement strand
TAGCCCGGATTGTTATAAATTGTGCTAATGGTTTTTAAATGATGTTTTGGGCTAGGAAACTAGATGAAATGATTTGTTTCTCCAGTGTTGAGAATAAAGGTTTATGAACGAGCATGAGGTTTTGAAAGAAAAGAAAAGAAAGTTTTAAATACCATTGTTTTCCATGTTTTCTAGTTGAACATGTGGTTTTGGCAATGATAGTTGTTTGGCAATGGTTTTCAGTGGATTTTAGCGTTGTTTTTGGGGCGCGTACTGGGTGACATTCCTGTCACTCACGCGTGTTTTCCCTTGTCCCCTTATTTCAGGTGCTCAGGTGTGGAACAGTCTAGTCTGGTGCATCTTTTCGAGCCACGTTTGCCGCACACAGGTCTGGGTGATTAGATTTATTTATTTTATTTTGCCATTTAAATTCTTCTAGTTGTACTTGGGTAGTTCTTGTATTGTTGTGTAGCACCTGGGGTGTTACAGCTATGGTGGCTTCTCCATGCTCACTCTCTCTCCACATAGCTACACAGACTCGAGGAAGAAGGAGGAGGATGGACTAATGCATGCATGCAAAGGGGATAGAAATCCTACCTGTAACAACATTTATCTACTTTTGAGGTCACCGACGATTTGCTTGGGTTCGATGGAGCTACGCGGTGGCTAGAGGTTGGTTACTCGATGCGAACTGGTGGGAGAGGAAGGTGGGGCTGCTGGTGATGGAGCTCGTGGATGCTTGGGAGAGTGAGTGAAGTGGATGTGTTTTTCTAAATGGCCCCTCATGCAAGCTCATCTCTGGTCCTTATATAAGAGGTTGCCCGCAACAACCTAACAAATTCTCTAACCAATTTACTAACAAACTCTAACAATCTAATAACAACCTAACCAACTTCCCACTAACAAACCTAACCAAACTAATAACAACCGTAACAAACTCACCACTAACAAACCTAACCAAACCAATAACAACCCTAACAAACTCACTACTAACAAACCTAACCAATTCTAACAACCCAATAAAAAACCTAACCAAGTCTAACAACCCAATAACAAACCTAACAAACTCTAACCACCACTAACAAACCTAACCAAACCAATAACAACCCTAACAAACTCACCACTAACAATCCTAACAAATTCTAGCAACCCAATAACAAACCTAACAAACTCTAACCACCACTAACAAACCTAACCAATTCTAACAAAACAATAACAAACCTAACAAACTCTAACCACCACTAACAAACCTAACCAATTAAAACAACCCAATAACAATCCTAACAAACTCTAACCACCACTAACAAATCTAACCAATTCTAACAACTCAATAACAAACCTAACAAACTCTAACAACTATTAACAAACCTAACCAGTTCTAACAACCCTAATAAACTCTAACCACCACTAACAAATCTAACCAATTCTAACAAAACAATAACAAACCTAACAAACTTTAACCACCACTAACAAACCTAACCAATTCTAACAACCCAATAACAATCCTAGCAAACTCTACTCACCACTAACAAATCTAGCTAATTCTAACAACTTGATAAAAAACCTAACAACTCTAACAACCATTAACAAACCTAACCAATTCTAACAACCCAATAACAAATCTAACAAACTCTTACAACCATTAACAAACCTAACCAATTCTAACAACCCAATAACAAACTCACCACTAACAAACCTAACCAATTCCAACAACCCAATAATAAACTCTAACCACCACTAACAAACCTAACCAATTCTAACAACGCAATAACAAACCTAACAAACACTAACCACCACAAACAAACCTAACAAATTCTAACAATCATTAACAAACCTAACCAATTCTAACAACCCAATAGCAAACTCACCACTAACAAACCTAAACAATTCCAACAACCCAATAACAAACCTAACAAACTCTAACCACCACTAACAAACCTAATCAATTCTAACAACCCAATAACAAACCTAACAAACCTCTAACAACCATTAAACAACCCAAACAAACTTAACAAACAACCTCTTAACTAAAATCCTACAATCTTCTCCTCTCTCCTCTCTCCTCTCCCTATGTGATGCATGGGCTCAAGGTGGAGGTTACTTCAAGGAGTGGGTTAGGATTTGGGTTAAGTTTGCGGTTAAGGTTTGAGAATGTGGGCTTAAATGGGCTTTGCCGAGCTATGTTTTAAGTCTTTTAATGAAATCAGAGCTTTGGGTTCAGTTTTTGGTTTGTGTGTTTGCTTGGGTTTAGGGTGCAATTAAATTTTACCCTATTAGCTTGGTTTGTTGGATTTGCATGGGTTTGAGACATAACTAGGGTTTAGGATTTGGTTTGGTGAATTAATTGATCTACTAGGGTTTTAGATTGAAACAGAGGTTTGGGCTAGTTCTGTGGATAAAATTAGGTGAAGATGTCAAGCTAGCCTTGGTGAAAATGACTAAGAGTCCAGCAACCACAATTCCGATCCTAGAGAAGATTATTGAATAAACCTGCAAAATTGGGGTGTCTACAGTACGGCTTCAGGCAATGGACTCGAGAAATACAGTACTCTCGCACAACTAATGGGTTGGCCCTTAGGTGATGGTGATGCATGCTGTGACAAGTGTAGTTGTGGTGCAGGAGATAGAGACAACGCCCCCATTGTCGGGGCAGTGAGAAATTGGGGCGATGGTATAGGTGATGGTGTAGTGGAGTGAGCTTGCAATGCTATAGTGATCTGCACTGGAACCTTAGGGGTTGAAAAAGGAAAACTCTCAACAAGATCAAGAGAAAGGGCCATGTGCTCAAGCTTTCGGGCCAAGGTCCTCAAGCACTGAGCCTACATGGCCAAAGACCCATCAAAAGATAGGTTAGAAGGCAATAGCGGAACAGGAGTGGGTCCTAAAACAGAAACAATCGTAATTAGTTGGACTCCTAAAACAAGAGGGTCCGAGAAGAGGGGTGCAGTTGGCAAAACTTCTAGAACCCATGTGATTGTCACTGCAATCGACTCAGTGACAAGCCCTAGATCAGCTTGTGTTTGTCACTGTCCCAGAAGAGGAGATACAGAATTTTCTTGCATCCTACATTGAAACACACGGAGGGAAGAAAAAGCAGTCAAAGTGAGAGAAGGAGGATCCAAACTCGGGAGCCCTTTCAAAACAACAACTAGAGGCTTGCAGGTATGTGAGGCCATGGCTAGCTGCAAGTGAGTATGAATGAAGCTGCAGCAAAAAGGCAAACACACGAGCTCTAAAATGAACTATTGTCGAAAGTGACCAATAGCTCGGGAATCGTCAAGAGAAGACAACCACAGGAGGCCACTTGCTACAGAGACACCCGAGCTCCTAGCCAAGGACCTCACAACAAGCTACTTGTATTGAACAGGCAAGAGAAACAAGCATCATAACCTGAACAACGGACGCAAATGCAAGTTATTAAAGTGGCATGCATTGACCCACAATGCAAATGAATGTCCTCAAGTATACTCTCTCACCATGCATGTCCCGCATGGAGTTGACCACACGGGACGCACTCATAGGTTTGAGATTTAACTTTGGTTAGAAAGTAGGTTCCCGTTCTAAATCCTGGCCATAGTTCAAGCGATAAACGGGTGGTGCGTTGGTGGCCTCGACTCCTACAGTAGCAATGAGCTGTAACCTCTACTAATACTGACACGACTCCTCGATGCGTGGAAATATCCGAAGAATTCCGATATGGTCACGGCGAAGATGGTGAATCCGAGGAAGGAGACTCGACTCAGAAACATCAAAGAAGGATAAGAAAAAGGATAAAGAAAAGGAGTTGCCACCTAATCTTTTAATGGAAAGATGAGGAAAACGAAGATGCATATGAATGCAAGAAAATGATGCAAATGAATACGTGTATGCTTCGTGCCTAATGAATGCAACACCTAGCCATTATGAGCCAGAGAAAGGGTAAGGATTCTTGTTACACATGGGAAAGGTGTTAGGCACCCCCATACGTCCAAAGAATTCGGTCTTTCAAGGTTAATTGCTTGCTTATGATCTAGTATGTGTATGCTTGTCTACTTTTAATGCACATGCCTAAGATGAATGCAAAAACATAACAAATCTCCAAGAAACAATGAATAAAAGAAAAATGATAAGGAAAATAATCAGAAAGACCATGTAGGCATTGAAAATGCCGCTTTACTGTACGCCCTTGGGCGATGAGGAAAATCATAGAAAATCATAAATGTTGGGAAAGCATCACTTAAAACAATGGAAATCTGGAAAGCTCGAAAAAATCAAAAAGAGAAAATAATCCGCATTCAGGTCTATGTTGACATTGTCAAGCTTGTTAATGTACGCCCTTGAGTGATAGAGAAAATCAAGTAAATTAGAGTCACCTAGAGAGAAAACCGGCACAAAACAGCGGAAAACTTCAAATGCTCGTAAAAAATAGAAGGAAACAATCCTGGTTGGGTCAATGTAGGCATGTACATGTTAATTAATGTACGTCCTTAAGCGATATGAAAACCAATAAAGAATAGAATTGTGAAGCAAGACTAAAGTCGTGCAATGCATCACAGAAAGCAAATTCAATTCAATGCAGCAACGTATAATATGCATGTGAATATATATATGAAAATATGCATGAAATGTGCATGAAATACATGTATGAGGATAAATTCATGTATGCAAGAGAATACACATGTTGACTAATGATGAATGCAAGGCATGAAGGCGGAGAGTGCTCTTGTCAGTGTCTGTCCTGTCTTTAGTGAGCTCCACTGGCCATCCTCGCTTGTTGCTTTCGTCACCCAAAGTCGCCATTGGGTCTCGTTTCCATGCTTCGCCTTAGAGATCCGCCAGTTGGATTCACCTTCCTAATCTGCCATCGGAACTCGCATGGCCAGCTTACGCAGGAGACCTGCAATCCACCTTCCTTCTCCCCATCCTAATGCAATGGCTATTCTCTCTCCCTCTCCTATGTATTCCCTTCCACTCTCTTGTGAATTCATGAAGGGGTTGGTTGGAAGAATAAGGGAAGAAGAGGAGGAAAACGAGAGAGGTGTTGTCGGGTGTAGCTACATGGGTTCAAAAATAATGAAAGAGAAAGAGCCGTAGGTGGAGGCCACAATGGTGGTCGAGGAGGTCGTGTGGAGGAGGGAGGCAAGCTACAACATCCTCTCTCCCACCTCTCACTTTCCATTGCAGAACTCCTCTCCCTCTCCTACTGCATGGCTCATTACATGGAGGGGGAGGCCGCTGGTGTGATTCCGGCGGGAGATCTACGGCAATGGTGGCCTCTCCATGCTCACTCTCTCTCTCTCTCTCCACACAGCTGCATTGACCCAAGAAAGAAGGAGGAGAATAAACTGATACATGCATGTAGAAGGGATAGGAAGCCTACCTGTAACAACGTTCGTCTGCTTCCCTTGTCACTGACGGTTTGCTTGGGTTCAATGGAGCTTAGCGGTGGCTGGAGGTTGGTTCCTCGACACGAATTGGTGGGAGAGGAAGGTGCGGCTGCTGGTGATGGAGCTCGTGGATGCTTAGGAGAGTGAGTGAAATGGCTGTGTTTTTCTAAATGGCCCCCCATGCATGTAGGATAGGGTCATTTATAGAGAAGGGTTGTTAAGGATTTGTTATGAATTAGTTAGGAAGTTGTTAGGAATTAGTTAGGAATTAATTAGGAAGTTGTTAAGGATTTGTTAAGAATTAGTTAGGAATTAGTTAGGGAGTTGTTAGGAATTTGTTAGAGAGTTGTTAAGGATTAGTTAGGAATTAGTTAGGGAGTTGTTAGGGATTTGTTAGAAATTAGTTAGGAAGTTGTTAGGGATTTGTTAGGAATTAGTTAGGGAGTTGTTAGGGATTTATTAGGAATTAGTTAGGAAGTTGTTAGGAATTAGTTAGGAAATTGTTAGGGATTTGTTAAGAATTACTTAGAAGTAGTTATGGAGTTTTTAGGGATTTATTAGGAATTAGTTAGGAAGTTGTTAGGGATTTGTTAGGAATGGATGGGTTGGGTTTGGTTTTGGTTTAGCTTGGGTTTAGTTTTGGGTTAGAGGTTTAATTGGGTTTTGGACTTAGGTTTGAGTTTATTAGAAAGAAGAAGGAGTGTGGTTCGTTGATTAATAATAAAAATCAAGTTGATTGGTTGAGATTTCATCAATGAAATGGAATTGAAATTAAAATTAGGAACAAGGGTTGGATTTCAATAATGAGATAAAATGGGAATTTAAATCAAGAGATTGGGTTCAACCTATTCGTTGATCCTTGGGTCATCATACAGGTTTGACTTTGAATTTTAGGGTTTGGAGAGTTTAAAACTAGCCTAAAAATATTAAATGGGCCCCAACTTAGGGAAATGTCTCACAACCACCAGTGCGCTGCGCTTCTTCGGAGTAAACCGCCAGCAGATGGCTGTCAAAGTAGGATGTCTACACTCAAAAAATAGCCGGTTACTTTAGTTATCCAACTTTCAAATATTTGTTACTAATCCTAAACATCACATCCAATTATTCATTTATACAAATTAACTTTCTTTCATAATTTAAAATAATAATCATTCATAAAACATCCATCCTTCATAAACTAAAATAACAATGTTACAAAAATCCATAATCATTTTAGAAATTACAATATATGGTCACTTAGACCCCCAAATAGTTAATAAAGTTTTAAAACAACTAGAAATATAGTTGCTAGAAATTATCAAATCAAAATGAATGTTTGTTTCATCAATATAGTTGTAATGCATCAATTTTTGAAAATAAACGTTCACTTGTTCCAACAATTAAATTTATATTCATTGAAATTTAAACATTGAAAATGTACGTCCGTTTGTTGGAACAAAAGTTCATTACTTTATACAAGCCATATGTTTTTGTTAAATTGAAAAATGAACATCTATTTTTTAATTTGTATACATAAAATACATTATAAATAAGTACTTTAACTTAAAAATTAATATTCATAATTAAAATTCAATATTCTTATTTAGTATCCATTTAGTGCCTAAATTAAGTCAGATCGAAATGAGCCATAAAAATAGGCTCGTACACCTGGATCGTGAGAGGAAAACCTTAATCCTAGTCCAACCTTTGATCCTTTAGGATTCAAACTAGGTTGATCTAATTATCATTTTGGGTTGAGTTGACCTGGATGTTTTTCATGCTGGATCAGACAACCTACACTCACAGGCATGATTTGGTGAGGATCAGAAGCATACAAATGGTCAATATCTAATCACAAACAAGCAGATGGTTAGGCTTTAATCACATTAGAGATCCTCATAGGTGTCTTTCTCCTATCCTTTAGAACATTTTAAATGGTGTTTGTGCCTTCGTTGAAAAAGAAAACGATTTCTATTCATTTTCAGAGTATAAAAGTCAAAAAGATTTTTATTTTCATAGATATAAGATAGAATTTTAACAGAAATACTTTTTATTTGTTTTCAATGATAAACAGAAATATCAAAAATTTAATCAAATAAAAATTAAATTTTATTTCTTTTAATTTTCCGTTACTAATATTTTTCATTTTCTTCCATTTGCACTGCACAAACAACCCTTAGACTCCGAAGTCCCAAATCGGGAAACCCACTAACGGAAGAAGCACGCAAGCCCCGTGTCTCCCCATAAATACCCACAGGTTCCCACCATCCTCACCCCTTAGCTTAACACCATTGTAATTAACCGCCTCCTTCCTTTCGAAAACGGAAAACCCTCCCCTGTCTCTGTTTCTCTCTCTCTCCTGAATTGGCGATGGTCAGGGCGGTGGTGAAGGAGGAGCAAGACTACGACCCGTCGGTTCGGTCAAGGGCGCCCACGGGTCCCGTGCCGGTGATCGATCTCGGCAGCAGCGGCAGCGAGTGGAGCGACGAGGAAGGGGGTGGGGAGGGGAGGAACGGGGGGAGGCCCGCCAAGAAGAGGAGGAGTGGTGATTGGGGTGGGGTTGCTCTCCCGCTTGGATTCCTCGATCCGCTGCCTCCCGAGGGGGAGAAGGAGCTGCAGTGGTCGCAGCCGGAGCCGATTGCCGTGGCGGCGTGTCCGGATGGGGCTCTGCTGAAGCCGTGCAGGCAGTTCTGGAAGGCTGGAGATTACAACGGAGACAACGTGGTGGTGGCGGGTACGGAGGCTTCGTCTGGTAGGTTGAGCTGCATTGCTGAATTTTTCGTTTTGGTTCTTTTTTCTCTGCTTGTTGTTGAGATTGCTTGCTGTCTTTCTTTGCATTGCTAGTATTCACCATCAGCGATACTTCCCCTTGTTCTGATAAATTAGAAGCATGGTTTGATGCCAATGAACCAAAACAAGCAAAAATCTATTTTTGTGGTTCCATGGGAAGAGGGGGGATGGATTAACATGATATCCCATTCTACCAAAATCGGATAGGACTAGTTCTCTCTTCACTAGCCTCTTATCTCCCTCTTAGGTAATTGTCTAAAAAGGGCAACAAACACTATATAACGGCCTAAAAGTATTCATGAAAGGATATTAAGGCTGCATTTGGTTCAGATTCTGGCATCCATCTTCTGACAAGAATCGTTTTATAACAACCAAACGAGCTACGAAAAAGTGGGGTGTGTGAGCTTCTGCTCAGAAGGCAGGTTGTGTGAAGATACCATAAGTCAGCTGAACCAAACACAACCTTAGTAACTAGAAAGCAGCTTGTATGGACGGCAGTGGTTGGTAGGTTGAACCTAATGGTCGGTCAAGAGTACTCTTGCTGAAACTCTGAGATATGTTGGGTGTTTCTATGATCCCGTTTGTCTCCCTTATGTCTCAAATCCCCAATCATCCAGTCAATCATCCCAAAAATCCATTTGTACACTCCAAATCTCCAAAATGAAGAGTTAAGATACAAAATTAAAAACTTATGCAACATGTCAACTAATCATTCCTTCTTTATGTCATATGACTAAATTTAAATGGGTCAAAAAGGAAATTTCAAACCTTGAAAGTGCATAAAGCCTATAATTTAGTTAAAAAATAATTCTCCATGTGTGATACTCTCACTTTATCAAACAAGCTTGTCAGAAAGGTAAAGATTCCTGTGTGTAAAGAAAAACATTCAAGGGTCTGACACAAGCCAGACTGGTTATGATAATGTGCAATGCTCCAAGAACATGGGAAGTTATCAGAAGCTATAGACACAACCAGCTTTTGCAAATAAAGCATGCAATCACCACTTCTGCTTTAGGATGCTGAGTGAAAAGGCTTTCCAATCGATTCCTAGTCTCGCTTCTGCTGGACTTAATCACCCCATCAATCATCATTGGGCCTAAATGGTTCACACTTCTCCTATCATTATGAAAACATTGTGTTTCAATCACCATCCTTAAGCGATGATGTTCTAGATCTTTCTCCATGTAATCTCATCATATTTTAGTCAATCTTTTGACTTAGCTTTCTAATAACTCTTGGTTTTTATCACCCTCATCTTGAACCGAACTGTTCTCTTTTTTGTCAAGTGACATAATGAGACCTCGCAATTTTTTGGGGTTTGCACACCTGCCTCTCTGACCTCCTTCTCACCTATTTTTTTTAGATGCTCTTCTATTTATTTGAACTTTTTGCACAATCTCGTTGTGGGATCCCAATTCCTTTTAAGAGTGGAATATTGCTCCTTCCATTCATTAGCCTCTTCCATTGTTAAACTTGTGTGGTTGATGCATGTTGTTCCAGTTGTCAGCTTTTGATTGACAACATTAGTGCTTTGTATTTCACTATTATATTCTATGATTTATTCATGTTTCAAGTACTATTAATTGTCAACCGTTGTCTTCATCTTTGTTGGATCCGTCAGCAGTTGCTATGGCCACCACTTCATGCTTTTGTTGCCACCACACTCGCCCATAAAGCTTGACACCAACCCCCATCTTAAATCCTCTCTGTTTCAGTGTTTATCTCTTGAATTATGTTACCTTCGGAACAAGTATTATAATTATTTTTGGTTGGTAAATAGTTTGTGATAAATCTTGAATACCAATACTAGTTTTGAATTTTCAAGGTGGCATTGGCTTTTGTGGCTTCTTGTCTTTCAATTTGGCTTACTGGGAAAATGGATATGGAGATTGGCTCAAGGAGGGGAAAATGGCTCATGTTTGTGCCAGTAAATCATCATTGGGAAATGGTATAAGGGAAATTCTTCGGTATTGTTGGGGTTCATGTGGGAAAACCATCCTTGATTTGGAGGGACATTTCAGAGGTGAAGAAAGTGATGAGTTGTGGGCTAGTGTCTTAGGTTTTGGGACAGATGGGTTGGGTTGAATGCACTTCAGTTCCCCTTTCTTGCTCTATTTCATGTTGCAGCCACCCCTTTTGTGAGTGTTCACTACTGTTTTGAGCATTTTGAGGCAGGGATAGTGTGGCATGTTTGATTTAGAAAGGATCTGTGTCATATGGAAATTCTGAACTTGTTAGCGTTTATGTCCCTTCTGGATTGCCATGGTTCCTCACTTTTTTCTCTCAACCTAGATACAATCAAATGGCTAGGGGGTAAGAAATTAAGAGTGGTATTTTCTCTGTTAAATCCTTTTTTCTGGTTATTGCAAATTGCGGAATTTGGGTGTCATATTCCAAGTTCGCGTGGAATTGGCGTGTCCCCACACAGATTCAATTCTTTGTGTGGCAAGTCATGCATCAGGGTGTTTTGATGGAGTTGGCTCGTAAGAGGTGAGGTTTTTGTTGTGCAAGTAGATGTAGCTTTTGCATGAGTAGTGAAGAAGACTGTTGACATCTCTTTTTCAGTCGCTTATCCACAAAGGAGTGGTGGATGAACCTGATTGGGTTGGAGACCAATTTCCAAATTGATTTTGACATTTTTTGGAAAATGTGGATGCCGATGATGGGTATGAGTGGGAGGAAATGGTTAGTGTGGAAGTTGTTGCCCCATGTTATTTGGTGGGGTCGTAGGCTAGAGGGAAATTGGATGATTTTCCATGGAATCCTTTCTGGTCAGCATAATTGGAAAGAGGTGATTTGTCGCTCGGTTGTTGTGTGATCATCTTGCATGGAGGGTGGGGTTGATACTTATGCAGTGGTGGTGGCCTGGCTGGACATCCCATTTGCAATCTGAAACTAAGAGTTCCTGTTCCGTTTGGTTGTTGTGTTTCATTGTTTTGGACTGTTTTTCCTGATGTTAGTCCTCTTTTTCCCCCTTTTTCCTGCCTCTTTGTTTGTCTTGCCTTTCTGTTTTCAATAAAGTTCTTCTTTCAACCACTCAAAATTGTTGCCATATTTGTTTCTATGAAAACTTCACTAGGTAATACACCTTCACAATTGGGGGTGTAACTAGGACTAAAAACAAATGTGTACTTTTCCAAGTAGAATGATGGTTGCTTCCTCTTTCTCTTGCTTTTATGAAATACAAGGCATGCAATTGTCAGGACCCAGAGGTAATTTGCGATTTGTGAGACACATTAAGGACTAAAATGCCATCAAATTATAAAGGCTTTAAACATATCCTATTTGTGCATGTCTTGAGTCGATAAGTTGGTGTGAATAGTGTAGAAGAGCTTGAAGATAATGTTGATACCTGGCTTATCTGTGGTGTGTAAATTTTATATGCCATGCATTATGCTCTCTTTTTTCATTTTGAGTGGTGACATCAGGTTACTCATATTCCTAACTTTTTTTATTTACTCGCATATGAAGCTAAATGGACTTGTGGTAAAAATAAATATTGGTTTAAAATAGTCCTGTGTGTTGCATTATTTTCATTGTCAAGTGTAGCTGACATCCATGTGTATTTTTTCTCCCTTCACAGCTGGCATGGATCATGTGAGGGTCCACCCAAAATTTTTACATTCAAATGCTACAAGTCATAAGTGGGCTCTTGGAGGTATTATTAGTATAATAATGATTGTGATTTCATTTTATGGCATTCACTCAAGTTAGAAGACCTTGGATTCAATAGAGCAACTTATTATTCGTCTCTTGCTTGAATAGCTTTTGCAGAACTCATGGACAATGCTATGGATGAGGTATTTTATCAATATCTTGAGCTGTGCACATCTCAATATGTTCTTTCCTACCACTGAATACAAATATTGATACAATATAAATCTTTCAGGTTAACCATGGAGCCACATTTGTCAATGTTGATGTGTTGGAGAATAAGAAAAACAACACCAACATGATATTAGTGGAAGGTATGTATCTTAATATTTTTAATATGCATCTCCATTTTATCCTCATTTAAGCAAATTTGGAATGAGAGATGCTTGTATTTGATGGATTATGTACTTGTTTGATATTTATAGATATAATAAAAGTTATCTGATTTCATATTAGTCGAAAACTTTAACCTTTAAAAGATTTAGTTTCACTATATGAATTCGGTGTTAAGCCTAACTGATAAAAATTGTCGTCCAATTTGTGTGGATATATAAAATTAGAAAGTAGATATTTGACAAAATATTATTGTATCACATTCAAATAATTTTGCTTTTAGGTATTTAAATTTATGTGTAATCTACTGTGCACATGGAAATAACATTGTTCTCATGGGAGATTTGAAATTTCTTTTCCATGGTTCGCCAAAATAGATTACATTTAAAGATAATATTGCAGACGTAATATAGCATATACCTAACTAAATTTTGAAGTTCAAATTTCAATCACTTAAGTAGCAATAATGTTTATGAAATGTTAAATTGCTAAGGTTTCTTAAACAAGGATGCTATAATAGGGCAGAGCGATTAACCTTTCAAGGTTTTTTCATGCTTGAGTCTTGTGATTTAGTATTCCTTTATCCTTTTAAGTCTATATTCAACCTAAGGATTTGTTTTATTTGGCATGATCAGTCAAAGTTTCATGTTTGCTTGCTGAGCTTAACGTTAACTCTATAAGATTTATACTTTATTCTCACACTACTATTTGAGATGATTCTTGAATGCTTTCTATTAGATTAACTTTAGAATGATTAGGATATTTGCTATGATCTCTGTAAAATGAGGCAAAAAAGAAAGATTTATCGCATTAGATCAACATATTACATATTTATATAGGGTAAGATATAAATGGATATCTAATTACTCTATTGCACTAACCAATATGATGCTCTAATAATTCCAATACTTCTCCTCAAGTTGGAGTATATATATTAATTATGCTTAGTTTGATATAAAGAGATATCTGTAAACTGGTCAGAGGACTTTCTATAAGGAGTAAAGATAATTCCTTGCGTTACCATGTTTTAGACATAATGATAATTCACTCTTATATGCTTGGTGTGTTCATGAAAAGTTGAATTGTTAGCGATATAAATAGCAGCTTAATTGTCACAATACATAGGCATGGACACATCAATAGAGAAATCTAAATCTATCAAAAGCAAGTGGAGTCACATCATCTCACAAGCAATCTCTGCCATAGATCGATATTCAGATTTAGTACTGGATCTAAAAACAATATTTTACTTTTTACTGTGTCATATAACCAAATTTCCTCCAATATAAGTGCAATATCTTGAAGTAGACTTTCAATCTTCTCTATCTCTAGCATAGTGAAAGTCTGAGTAAGCCTCACTGCGCAGATGATTATTCTTTTTATAAATTAGTCCTTTACTAGGAACCTTCTTAATATAAGATAACACTTGTAAGGCTCTCAGTCAATGTACTGTTCTTGACTCCTGTATAAATTGATTGAGTACACCAATAATATATGCAATATCTAGGCGTGTGATAATAAGATAAATCAACTTTCCAATCAGACACTCGTATCTACCAACATTCTCTAAAAGGGATGATGAACTATCCCAGAAATTTAGATTTTGATCAAATGGAATGGTCTTTAATTTACACCTCAAGAGACCTGTTTCTTGTAAAAGATCTAATGCATATTTCCTTTAAGACAACGTCATTCTACCTCTAGTGTAAGCAAACTCAATACTCAAGAAATACTTAGATGTGTCCATGTCTTTTGTGACAAAGTATTTTTGTAAATAATCCTTTGTTCTCTGGATGCGTGTAAGATCACTAGCGGTCAACAGAATGTCATCTACATACATAAGTAGTATCATACAACCATTATCAGTTCATCTATAGAAAATTGAGTGGTCGACAACACAATGTCGAAAACCACGAGTAACAACAATACTGCTTAACTTCTAAAATTAGGCATGTGGACTCTGTTAAGGTCATAGTTTGTTTTCCTGAGGAAATAAATTTGAGTCTCCCGTTGAGTAACATATTCAGGAGATTGTTCTATATACACTTGCTTTTGAAGACCGTCATATATAGAAACATTTTTCACATCTAGTTGACTGAGCTTTTTGGATTGGTTCACCACAATGAAGAGAATGACCCTTATATAATTAATCTGGTTAAACGAGAGAAAGTTTCAACGTAATCAACATCATACTCTTGTGTGAAGTCACGTGCCTTGTACTTGTTCATTATGCCATTAGGTTTGTATTTGATAGCAAAGGTCTATCTATAGGTGACTATATTAGTTCCTAATAGTCTTGGAATCAATTCTCATGTGTCTTGAGACATTAGAGCCTGTATCACGTCATCCATAGTCGTCTTTCACTGTGGTACTAAGATAGCTTTTTTGTAGTTCTTAGGAAGTGACTCAGAAGTAATGGACGATGCAAAATCACAGAAAGCAAGGTGAAGTCTATTGTAACTAACTAAATTTGAAATAAGATGGATAGTGGAAACACATGTACCTTTTCGAATAGTAATTGGCAAATGAAAATTTATAGGTAGCAGATCTACAAAAGGTGAAGAAGGAATGACTGGAGAAGGGCGTTACTCTTGATGGTATGCTTGTAAAGGATGTGACTGAGACAATGTACTTCCTAGCAGTAGGAAGGAAACACTGATGCCCTCGCTGAGTACAAGAGTATCAAACAAATACACAGCGAACAGATCATGGAGTCAGTCTATCCAAGTTCAGTGTCAAATCCTGAACAACAGTAATACAACTAAATATTCATGGAATAAGAGAAAAAATCTCTACATCAAGACGTAGCCGTTGAGGTGAAATCTCCTCCTCAAGTGAGGTAGACGACATACAATTGATAAAGATAAGAGACTGTAAAAGCTACTTTAGAATGCAAATACTTGGAAACATGCATATCAAACATGATAAAGCGAACAACATCAAGGATATGTTGATGTTTATGCTCAACAACACCATTCTGTTGAGATGTATGTGTTGGATCGAAAGGCCTCTCTAGAAGGGGAGGGAGTGAATAGAGAATTATCAATTTTAGAATTATTTTTACTACTTTTCGTAATTTGATATTAATTACACACAAAGGATATCAATAACTAAATTTAATCAAGATCCAACACTTATGCAACTAATAAACATTCAAGAAGAGGATGAGAGAAATCGATATGCACAAGGATTTATAATGGTTCGGCAACCCCACCTAGTCCACTCCTCAAGATCCTCTTGAGATTTTTCTCGTATTAAAATAAATTAAACGTATTTACTTGTTGGCTACACCACCAATTGCTATCTTGCTCTTCCCACTTTTCTATCCCGAGAAGCTAGAGCCCTTTGCTATTGTTACTTTTACAGAAGTCAGAGTTTCCCTCTCACAGAGATCGATTACAACAGCAATTACATAATAAAATCTCGTGAGGAGAATGGAAATAAAAACAATAGCCGATATTACAAGTATTTCTCAATGGTGTGGATATCAGGCCTTGTACGGGTCCTATTTATAGCCGTAAGATTGCCTCGAGATGTGTCTAACGTCTATAAAATGGTCATAAACGGTTACTTCAACGGTATGTCGTTTTGACCTCGGTATGTCAAAAATAATCTTCAATCTGCAATCCACAAGCAAAACGGTATGTCGAAAATCCAACGGTCTGCCGTTTTCTCCTGAAACGGTATACCGTTTTATGACGGTATGCCGTTGTTTCACATTGTCTTCATTTTTACATCTGCTCCGGAGTTCCGCTGCTTATGTCGTTTTTTACTGAAACGGTATGCCGCTCCATCCACGGTATGTCGTTTTCAGTTCTTCTTTTGTACTTACGGAGCACCGTTGTTCATACCGTTTTTCACTGAAACGGTATGCCGATTCTGATTCCGGTATGTCGTTTCTGATACTTTGAATAAACACTTGTATACAATTTGAAACTATACAGAAACACTATATAATCTTTTTCATCATTTAATATTTATGAAAATATGTATTCATAAGTAATCATCAAAATTAATGCATTATTTCTAACAGTATGTAGACAAGAAGTTTAGTGAATTACACCTAGAGATTCATAATAATTTCGACGATTCACTTGAGTAAATTCCAATGCATTATCAGCACGAAAAACTTTGGAATAAACAAAATATTGATTTATTATTTCCACAAATTTTTTTTGATAGTATTAAAGATACTGACTCCATCTTTCAACAAAGAGACCCATGACATCTAAGAGAATTTATCAATAAACATAATATAATATCTATAACTAGACATTAAAGGTGTTCTGACGGGACTCCATATATCACAATGAATTAATTCAAAAAGATTTTGACTACGAACTAGATAAAGACTACCAAAGGTAAACACAAATAAACACAAAATAATATCTATAATTAGATATTGAAGGTGTTTTGAAAGGACTCCATATATCACAATGAATTAATTCAAAAAGATTCTAACTACGAATCAGACGAAGACTACAAAAGGTAGCATGTTAGTGTTTACCTAACTCATGAGACACATACTGAAAAGAAGAGACTGATGTCCAGGAAGGTGCTTGTTGTAATTTTTATGAGATAGATGAACCAACTGATGATGCCAAATAAGGGACGGTTGTACTGTAGAAGTCATCGATGCAAATCCTTACGGTAACTAGTCTTTAAAGGTAAATGTCTTGGCCTTGTTTACGTTTCAAACCTATTTTCTTTCTTGTCTATAGATCTTGAAAGGTACAATAAAAAAAGTTACATAACAATGAAGTTGTTTGGTAATAACACTAATAAATAAAAGGTTAACTGAACATTCAGACTATAGAGGACCTTGTCTAATGTTAATTGAGACGTAGCACAAATAATGCCTTGTCCAGAAACACGATAAGTTCTGCCATTGGCAATAGAACTTGACTTAATATCCGGTAACTAGGATATACAAGAATAAAGATTGAGATTACCTATCGTGTGAGAGGACGCTCCTAAATCGATAATCCAAGAACTATTTCTAAAGGCTAACAAATCAGAAGTATCTTAGGTGGAGGTAGTAGCATGTGATGCTATAGCAGTAGAAGACTGATGCTCTCTGAACTAGAGGAACTGAATGTACTCATTCTGAGAAAGCATCACTAAATGGTGCACTAGTAGTAGTAGCTGTAGGTGTACTTTGGGTCTCAGTGGAGACTTGTGTTCAATCTGGTCTCCTAAATTTCTCCCAACAGTGGTTTGATCTGTGGTTAGTGTGACCACAGTGCTCACATGGAGTGTAGTCTCTGCCATTTATACATCAACGACCTCCTTCCTGATTAGAACTACGACCACGAGTAGCGGCCATCGTAGAGTGATTTGAAGTAGAAGTAGGTGTACCAGTGGAAATACGGAGAACTCGAGAGAACGTACTCTCAAGACTAGGAGTAGAATGTGTACCAAGAATGTGACCCCGAATCTGAAAAGAGAGTTCTAGAATCAAATCAAAGAGGTAGGCTATAATAGCGAGCTCCTCACGATATCGACGTATAGTAGTAATATTGGAGTCAGTGGTTGATATATATCAAGTTCATCAAGAAGGGCGCGAAGCGAAGCAAAATGGTTCAGTACTGAGTTGTCTCCCATTTTCTGCATGAAGATATGATCGTATACCTCAAAAATATGAGAGATGTTCTTCTCATGTCTATACATTTACTTCAAGGTATTCCAGATTTTCTTTGCAAGTTGTAGAATCATCACATCTCGAGCAATTGTCAATTCCATACTGTTCATTATCCAGAAGATAATAGCCGAGTCA
Organism: Posidonia australis; assembly: GCA_024699735.1. Lineage (NCBI taxonomy): Eukaryota > Viridiplantae > Streptophyta > Magnoliopsida > Alismatales > Posidoniaceae > Posidonia > Posidonia australis. The sequence goes on along the minus strand of JAMKQA010004525.1, from coordinate 29,043 downwards.
TTGGCATACCAATCTTCATAAACAGTGTCTTTTGCATTAGGAGGAGGTTGAGTAAGGTATTTGATATTGTAGTGTGTAGCAAAGAATGTCTCAAAACTTTATATCCACAACAAATAGTTCTTTCCATTGAATTTTTCAGAGGTCCCACTTAGATTTTTAATAAGCGATTCTCTTAAGGCCATGCTGATTTTCAAGAAATAAAGTTTGAATAACGCTGTTCAGATCCAAAACAGTGCAAAAATACCCCAAATATATATTGTAAAGCGGTCCAAGAACCTCTTAGAGATAGTAAATCAGGTGGACAATAAGGAACCATCCGCAGTAGTAGTAGAAGAGAGCATACACAGTCCTTGTCATGAGCTGTTCAGCAGCAGTAGTCACTGACTTGGCTGGTGGTGGTGGTAGTACGAGCAGCCAACAATCCGGTGGCTGCAGAAGAGGAGAGCAGTCCTAAATGGACTGCCGGACAGACCCTAAGGTCTGTCTCAGAAGGCCAATATGGCCTGCAGGAGTGGCCAGTGGCTGTAGAGGGTGTGGTTGGAGCCACTGGTGGCTGGGAAGGAGGGTCCTGCCCGTTATGGCGACGGCAGGTGGGCCTGGTGCCCCTTACGGTGACTGCAGGAGGGCCTGCTGGCCCTGATGGCGGCTGTAGGAGGACTTGGAGGCCCTAATGGCGGTGGCAGAAGGGGCTAAAGGTGCTGATGACACCGGAACAGGGTTGGGAAGGGGTTGCTGGCACCGGAACAGGTGGCAGATGGCCTGATCAGCGCTGGAAGAAGGTGCAGATGGTGGCCGGCGGCTGAGAACCCTTAGGATTTTCTCCTGGGCTCTCATACCATGTAAAATGAGGGAGAAAAGAAAGATCTATCACATTGGATTAACATGTTACATATTTATATAGGGTAGGATATAAATGAATATTTAATTATCCTATTACACTAACCAATATGATACTCTAATAAGCCCAACAATCTCTTTCCTTTTATATTCTAGTTTGCTGTTCAGATTATAATTTTTATTTTGTACTCTTTCTTTCTCCCTATATAAGAAAGTGGGGTTTTTATGCATGTTTGTACTCTCTTTCTGTCTCTCCACATGTCTGCACTTTCAAATGTTTGTAAGTGAAATATCGAGATGACATAAGCTCAATGAAAGTAACATTGAGGTTGTTATAGGATCGGTGATGGAAGGGAAGTCTACTGTATGCATTGCTCCAAGGTTATTTGTTGTCGTCATCGTTTATAGGAACTGAAATTACATTTCCTCATGAGCTGTCGTTTACAAATTTCTCTACAAACTACTCATTACATGTTGAAATTGCCATCTCCACCTTGTTATTATGATTTTCTGGTTTGGTTATTGCACCATGTATCCATGGTGGGAACCTTATGTTTTCAAATAAATATTTGATTGTCTGAACCAAAAAAACCATTCATTTAAGTTCATCTTCATTTTTATCTGCCATGAATTGTCTCGTCTCATGATTTGTTGTCCTTTCCTTTTGTAGACAATGGTGGTGGAATGGACCCTGACAAAATGCGGCAGTGCATGTCATTGGGGTATTCTGCAAAGTGCAAGTTAGCAAATACCATAGGGCAATGTATGCCAATACTTTATTATTAAATAAAGATGCCACGTTTAGTTGTATATGGTAAAATGTTTCTTTATACTTTTGTTGCTTGCTAACTAGTTGCCCATGACATGTTTGTTCAGATGGAAATGGGTTCAAGACAAGTACTATGAGACTTGGAGCTGATGTTATCGTGTTTTCTCGTTTTTGTGGAAAAGATGGAAAAAGGTTGTTGCTCTTTTGTAGTTATGTTTTTTTTTCAACTTCACTTCTTGTTTCATGAATTCTCCGTTGTGGTACACTGCTGAAGTTGTTTTGATTTTTCATGTTACATTGTTAAGCTTTGATCCTGCTCTTCTCATGTTGAATATATATGGCATATGTATTATCCCTTGAAATGCTAAGAAGCTCCCCATGGAAGAGTATTTCTTTTATTGTAGAAAGGAATTTTGGGAACTAGAGTTTTAATTGATTTTTCTGGGCAGTACTAAAGTCATTCTTCCCTCTATCTTTCTTTTGCATGGTATCTATTTAGCATATTTGCCTTCAATTTTTGAGGTCTAGGGTTAGTTGAACTTGTTTGGTACTGTAGTAGTGATCAGGCTACCACTCAAAAAAAAGTGTTCAGGGATTAGTTAAACAATCATCTTGGTTTTATTGAATTCTAGGGATATTTGTGCTCTTGTGGGGCTCTGTCTTATCTTTCCATTTTTATTACATGAACCATGATTACACTAGGAGTCCAGGAAAAATGAGAGGAATAGTGGGTAATATATTCTTTTTTTTCTCTCTTTTAGTCTCATCTCTGTGAAGCGGTTCCTGAAGTTTAAGAACCAACTAAAAACCAAATGGTAGGAAGTGGAGAGGCCCAACATTGTATAAAACTTAGGAATAATTTTATAATCACCTGATGTGGTCTCATTTAGTCTCATCTTTGTGAAATGGTTCCTGAAGTTTAAGAACCAACTCAAAACCAATTGATAGTAAATGGAGAGGCCCAACATTGTATAAATCTTAGGAATAATTTTAGAATTACCTAAGGTGAACTTTAGGACTGCTGGATGATTAAATATTTGAACTTCAGATCCGCTGGCGATAATGTCTATGAATGGCGACTATTATTTAGGTGAACTTTAGGATTGCTGGAGCCTGGATGGTTTAAACTCTGAATTTCAGATCCCATTGAACCTCAAAACTATTTCAGTGACCCTAGATTATGAATACTTTGTCTGTTTTGGTCTTTGCTCATGCATTGTGTTTTTTTTCGCCTGTATGATGTTAGGTTAGTTGGGCAAATAAAGTTTTTTGTACCCCAGTTTGAATTACCAAGAAAAGTCACCAATATGAACTTACCTTCTGCATTTCTTTGTCCCTGCTGAAAATGCATTCCCATTATTTCTCCTTCCCCAACTTCAAAGACATTTTCCAAATAACCCGACTGCTTTTGTTAACAGTTTTCATGTCATCGAAGTCCAATTTCCTTTCCTAATTTGACACTAATCCAGCTATTTATTAGACCATTTTCTATAATCAAATTCTGATACCTCATTCTTGCTTTCCCAATTTTTAGGAATAAAACATGACAATAGGAATTCATCGCCAAGTTGCCAACTTTTCCTGTTTTCTACTGTAGGAGCACACGAACATTACACTTGTTTTTCGCAACTCATCATCAATAACATCTTTCATATCATCCATAGGACCAATGTAGATGCAAGTATTTTCTTTCAGACTAAAAAATCATTCAAAGCACTACCTTACAAAAGCAACACTTGTATGTTCAATATCCAACCAAAAGTAAGGTCTGTAGTGGGATTGTTAGCTATGTAGGGAGTCATTTAAAAAAAAAAAAATCTCCTAATCTGATATGTATGATCTCTATTTTTGTTAAGGTTTTACAACTTGTCAATTTTTTTATTATGAACTCTAGCATTTTTTATAGCTAACTGAAGTTCTTTTGGACTTCTATAGCCCTACACAAAGTATTGGGATGCTTTCTTACACTTTTCTGAGGAACACTGGCAAAGAAGATATTGTAGTTCCCATGGTGAGCATGTTTTCTGTTGTCCTGTTAATGATCTAGAAAGCAATAATATTTACAGCTTTAAACTCTTGGACTTTGTGGTCATATGCCTTTTTTTAACATTCAATACATTGAGTTCAAGGAGGAGGCTTTGTAGTGTTAATAGATATGTTTTTTTTTAATTGACTAGTTTTGGGAGTTTTTATGTCAAAAATGTTCACATGAATTGGTAATTTTAGCGATAGAAGTAAAGAAACACAAAATAGTGACCATTTTCCCAATTAGATTTTGATTTGTGAATTCTCCAACTCTCCTTTTCATCTTCTCTTTTTGTACCCTTTCTAGGACAACTTTCCATTTTTGCTAAATTTATCTGCTGTTGCTTTGTGTCCTCTTGGGAAGAGTTAACTAATTCTATCTTAATTCAATTATTTTCCTTTTAAGTATAAAAATAAAGAAAAATGATGTAACAACCCAGTTGTCACACATAACCAATCTCCATTTTTTTTCAAACATTAATATTAATTCTAAATCCATGCATAATAATCTATAAATACCATAATCAATAGAAATAGAGTTAAGTCAAAATATCTGTTTAGAATCCTTGATGTGTGGTAGCGTAATTTTATTTTAAATGCACTTTAGATAAATTCCTGATTTGCACCCGTAAGACGCAATATCAAAAGTATATATGAATGATCACTAACTAGGTCATCTAGTACACTTCATAAAACAAAATTGGAAAATAAAATTAGAAAGTTTAGCTCAAAACCATGCCAAAATAACAGAACTCAAACATACCAAAATTTCAGAAAACAGGCATCTCACCTGGATGCCACGAAACCATAACGAGGTAATCCATTATTGCCCAAATAGCATAAATACTTTAAATGTCTTTCAAAACCATTTTTTTCTTTTTCTAAATCAAAACTATATGCATGTTTGAAATCTCTTATGCATATTTGAAATATCTATTCTACACTAAATTAAGTCCAAAACTAAGTCTATTGTGCTCTTCAAATATCGAAGCCATAATGATCGAAGTATAGAAAACACTGTGCATCTTGTTATAGAAGCATGCATCCAAAACTCAAATACAAATAGGCTGAAAACTCAACATAACATAAGATACTCAACTATCTTGACTAACTCAAATATCACGTAGTCTGACATACTCACTATGCAGATCAGATAGTCAACGGCGTTTGAATGCTTTATATCGCATTCAGAACATAACAACAGTCACAAAATCAAATATAATGTGTCATGTTGCTGCTTGATGTTAAGCAACCAACATAGGCCTACAAGTAGTCGTCGAAATGTACTACACTACTACGAACAAGTCACCTTATAAGAAGTTTATCTTTCTCTATATCCAATCTCTCTGAAGGACCTTTAAAAAGCTAACTCCATTCGAAAAAGCTGTCTTCTTTCAAGACATCATTAGAAATGAGACACGTGTAACTACTCATACTAGCCAAACACTACAGGGTTCATTGTGTCGATGTTCTAGTTTTAGTATTTGAGGCAACTAGAGTCTCTCACCTCTGGGTCCAACCAGCACCTTTAATCTCAACGTCCTAAGTAACTAGACTATCGTACTTCCAGATCTGGCCAGTAGCTTAAGTTGACCCTCAACCTAGTCAATCGTGCTCGACTACTTAGAGTCTTATCATACTCCTTGGTTTCGACAGTATGACCTTCTAACTTGTTGGCTCTTGAATCTTAGTCTTAGACATCATACCTAGCTACACAAAGCAAAATTATATTCTCAGAATGACTTAGTCTATTCATAGCAATCTATTCGTTCAAACTAGCAAAATTATATACCATTTTAAACATTTCGAAGTTTAATTTTCAATGAAACCGATTTTATATAAATCAGACTTTTAGAAGATGTAGTCAAATCAAGAGACAAATATCATTCTAGGAATCAAAACAAAATAGAAAATCTATTACTGAATTCCTATAATGTGGTACTTGATTGACACAATAAAAAATCATGTCATATACCATTTTAAAGGTCTTGAAATGATCTTTCTAATGTCTATTTAAACATCAAAATTCGATATCAAAATCTTAAGATAACATTAAAACAAATCATATCTTTGCTATGAACAGAACACCCATATGAAATTATGAATATACCAAGATACAAGTCTAACTCAGAAATATTTATGTAATATGTCAAATTAGAAAATTTTAAATTACCTATCTAATGCATCCAAAATTTCAAAAATCCAATAATCATAGTTGAAAATATGATCAATGAAAGGAAGAAAGGTTAAACAAAACTTAAATAATTAAGTTACTGAAAATCAATGATTCAAAACTCCAAATCAATCCACAAATTGACATATAATTTACCAAGTTAAAGATTTTTAATTCTTTTATTTAACGTATCTAAGTTTTAAAAAATACAATAATCATAGCTTGAGATATAATAAATTAAAGGCAGTAAAGTCATACAAGAGTTTAAACAAATTGCATGCATGTTTAATGAAAATTTCACTAGAATTCATCCAAAAAATCTCTCAAAAACTTAGAAAATCATTATTAAATCATACTCCATTCATAGATATAACATGCATCTAGAATTCTAGATTCAAGAATCAAAATCCTATCTCATATGCAAACGGTAGTGTGTACCTTGAAACTCAAGAACCCAACATGTAAATTGTGAAAACAATCATCAAGCTCCATTTTCGACGATCATCCTCATCAGAGCACCTAGATCTAGCCTATTCCAACATTCTCATAGCACGAACAACCCAAAATCGAGTCCCTATGGCAAACAAAATTCAATTAAGACACATGTAAAGAGAGAAAAGGAGGAGAACCCAATTCTAAACACAAACTCACCTTTCCTCCAATGACAAGTTCTCCGACCAAGCTTCGGCTATCAACCCATGAGTGGAGGCTTCTACAACAATCAGAGTACACTCCTCCATCTTTCCCTCTTGCAATGCAGTGGCTCTTTTCTCATCTCAACTCTCTCTCTTAAAACACAGGACAACCTGCTTCAACATACGCTGCCCCCCTCTTATGAGCCACGAGAAGTGAAGCCACACATGCAGCACAGGTGCGAAGCCACACACCAAGCATAACACACTCGACTCTAGTCAACTTAAGTCACTTATGTATAAAACTCATTCACCTGACAATAAAGATCTAATACAAGTACAAATCATTCTCATAGCAAGGCAAGTCATATACATGTTCGTGTATAAAAATCCAATCCACTTAAATAATCCATGATTAATCAAATCATTTATGTAAGGAGAATTATTCAATAAAGTTCACTTTTAAGATTCTACATTAATCATTAATAATAATCCAATAAAATCAAGATTATTTATTGTAAATCTGAATGAGGATCTAAATTCCAAATCATTCTCAATACATCAATTAACAACGTCATTAAGGTGGAATTAATAAACTCCAAACAGTGAAAACTAACAATTCACTACACTCTTAGGGTTGTAAACAGATCAGATTAGAGGTCTACCTTAATCCTAACCTATCCTTTCTTAATGGGTAATGGGTTGGGTTAATACTCGTCTTACAAAATTCTAGCCACTATCCTATCCACTACCTATTAGAATAACAAATGTTAATGTGTGAAACGGGTGAATTTTTTATATTATTAAAATCTAAATTTATACTATTTTATGGATGATAGATAGGGTTAATGGGTGACGGGTAGAGTTAACGGGTGAATTTATTTTATTGTTAAAATCTAAACTTATATCATTTCATGAGCTTTCATCATTTCATGGACTAAATTTAACTCAAAATAATCATGTTAATAATTCATAATAGTATTATAATTTATAAGAATTGATAATATAGTAATCAACACATACACCAGGAGATAAAAGTTTTTACATATGTTTGATCAAAAGTAACACTCTGGCATAGAGTATTGTGTCCTTAATACACGTTGAATATATGTGCCTCCAATACATGCCCCTATTTCACTCCCCAAACACTTCTATCAAACACAACACGACTAAAAGGGCAAACAAAATTGCAGATGTTACAAATGATGATTGTTGGGATTACCTTTTGTAGTTTCTTTGGAATTTTGAATAATGAGAGAAATTGTGTAGGGAAGCAAAGCCTCCCTATCTTAGGACTACAATTTTAGTGTATTGATTAGTTAATTTTTCCCTTCATCATCATTGTTTATTCCATTTTTCTTATTGCTGAGTAACTTGTTCTACACAAGAATGCTGACATGTGTTTTTTTAATATGATAAGCTCGACTACAAGAAAGAGGGACAAAAATGGAATAAGATGACAAGAATGACTCCTACTGATTGGAGTAAAAATTTAGAAACTATAGTGCAGTGGTCCCCATATACAAGTGAGAAGGATCTTACTGATCAGGTGATTCTATTTCTTTTAGATTTTACTTAATTTATTAAAAAAAAGTTTGAGCTTTGGAGCTTGTAATTGTGTGCTTCGATCTGTACATCTTGTTTGATATCTTTTCTTCATTAGGGGTGCCCAAGGTTCGATTTGGGTTGGGCCAAAACCACAAACCGAAGCATACTAGGAATCTGTTTTATTGTTACTTGTAGAACCCTTACCTTCAGCCTTACTGGCTTGCTCAGTTTTGGTAGAATAGAATGGCTGCATTGAATTAAGAAAAGATGGTGAATTAGAGATATATAAGAGCATGCGCATTGGAAAATGGCAGTGAACACAAGACTACAATGGTAACAAAAGAAAAATGATGTGGTGGCAGTGACATCAAAGAAAGAGACAGTGAATAAGGGAGATATAAGAGCAGCGTATAATGAGGACAGCAAACTGAGCTCGAAGAAGACAGGAGAAGGACACCAAGAGGAGGATGAGGAAGTTGTGAACTCTCCGGGGTTGCAGGAGGAGGAGAGCATGGTTGCTTGGGGAGTGCAGAGCCGGAGGATGTCCGAAGAGAGAGACATGAAGTAAAAGACTGGGGTTTACTTTTATTCTGTGATGGCTAAAGACTGTAAGGCTAGGATAAAACAGTTGAAATCCAATGGTTGATGATATTAGTATATACATATTAAAAAAACTTATATAGGCAATGGTTTGGTTCGGTTGCAAAAACCATGAACTGAACCATACCTATCAGCTGGGCACTCTGCAAACCATACTGAACCACAGAATACCAAAAGACTGAACCAAACTGTAAGGCTAGGATAAAACAGTTGAAATCCAATGGTTGATGATATTAGTAAATACATATTTGAAAAAAAAAAACTTATACAGGCAATGGTTTGGTTTGGTTGCAAAAACCATGAACTGAACCTTGGTTGGGCATTTTGCGAACCAAACTGAACCACAGAATACCAAACGACCGAACTAAACTGTAAAAAATAGTTTGGTTCATCTGTTTGAACCAAACCGATGAACTGAACTATCCATGGCATTTATTTTTTTTCTAGTAACAATGTCACATTTAATCTGTTTTGGCATTGTTTAATCCTAGTACTCATGATTAATACCTCAATATATTAACTGTGCCATTCAATTTCTTTCCCTTTGAGCCAGATTTGAGCTGTCTTGTTCAAGAGAAGTTTGTTAACATCATAATTGAAGTGCCAGTTGGCATACTAATCAATTATCATGAGCTAATGGACTGTGACACATCTTCTAGTTTGAGCCATAATATGTTATATATATATATGCTATTGATTCGTTTGCATTTAATGCTTAAGCGTGTGTAGGTTTTCTGTTGCATTTATTGTTTAAAGTCCATTATCAGGGTTCTACATAAATTTGCACTAGTGAGAGGAACATGCAATATAATGTTTGTCGACTTACGTTATTAATGGCAGTTGAAAGCTTTTTGTGAAGTTAACAAAAGGAAAAGCAATTTAAGGCCACTAAATTGGATGGTATACCAGTGCAGGGAAATAGGTTTCAATATGGCTGTAAATATTTTGTTGGATGGAGGAAAAGAAAATAGGCAGAACTTAGTTTGTTATACATATATTTGTCTGGCATATTTGATTTCTCTAATTGTTACGTTTGTTTTTCTTGTTTTCTTTTGTGGAAGGAGTTTTGGTATATAAACAAATGCAGAAGTCTACCACTCAAAAGAAATGCAGAAAACTGAAACTTTTATTGCATGAGTATTAATTAAAGTTGTATGACAAATATAGAGATGAAGGATGAAAATAACAATAACAAATGCATAAGGATGATGGTGATATTTAAGCTCAAGAGCATGGAATATATTTAGAACAACAAAACAAATAATTATATGATAATATCTGAATATATTTGGAGGGCAAACCTGCCATTGCACATTATGGGATGTAAAACCATAAGTTGGTGTGATACGTATGGTAACATACATACAGATAATGAAATAGACACCATCTAACAAGGACACAAATGAAATAAACTGAATTAGATAATGCTAATTTGCATAGAGAATTGGTAGACGTGAATTATCATGTTTACACAGGTATGTAATTATTAAAGTATGAGAATAAGATATAGAGGTGCTTATGCATATTACATTGTACTATACTTGTTTATAAAATGCATGGGAAATGACACAAGTTGGTGCATACATAATTTACACGTGCAGGTATAGATATTACATAGAAAGTCATAGAAACAAAGATTTATGATATGGGTTAGCAAACTGTTAATTTATTAACATTTACCACATTGTTTTTAGCATATAAGCAGCAGATATCACCCCCATAGGTATAAAAATGTAATAACATGGTTTAGAGAAAGTCTGAAAAATAATATGGCAACCAAAAACCAACATGCAGTCCTAAAACCCTCAGTTGTGTCAACTGTCAAGGTGTATAGATATATCATATCAGTCGTGATATCATATACTTTAGTTAACTTATTTTTCTTTGGTGGTGTATTCAAGTTTTTCATCAATTTCAGTGCAATATTCTTTTTTACATCTTTATTTTATCTTAGTAATCTTTGTAAAATGAATTGCTGCAGTTCCGTTCAATGACCAATCAAGGGACAAGGATAGTTATATACAATCTTTGGGAGAATGAAAATGGAGAGTTGGAACTAGACTTTAATACTGACAAGCAGGCAGGTGTTAATATTACATTTCATATATTGAGTTATCTAGACATGGGTACTGACAATGTAGTTTTACCGGTGTGCATGCAGGACATTCAACTACGTGGTGTTAATCGGGATGAAAGAAAGATCCAAATGGCCATCCAGTTCCCAAACTCAAGACATTTTCTGACATATGAGCATTCACTAAGGGTACACTTAGCTTATTAAAATTTTCTTTGGGGTTTTAGATGTATGTTTTCTTGTGGCTGTTATTGAAATGCACCTCCATTATCTAGCTAAAGTTTGTCCCTGCATTTCTTTTATTGCTTTTAATTGACCATATTTCTGCCTTTTTGTGGTTATTTTCTGCAATAACACCACCATCTCCTCCCTGAAACAAGTTTAACGCATATGCTTAACATGTTAAGGGGCTTGCATGGATACCTACTTAAGATTTGCCTTTTTCCAGAGTCAAATTCATTTGGAAAAATAGTGTGAAATGTCTCTTGAAAAAATTACATTATGTGGCGATCTTTTCTGTTTTACATGTAAATTGTTATTCCAATTTCATAACAGTCAATTTCATGCGTTCACCCACTTGCCTTTGATTTTTGTTTTTTTCTTAGTGACTAGTGACTCCTTGGTATTCTCTTGATTTATTTTTTCAATGCTTGCAGAGTTATGCATCCATTCTTTATCTTAGACTTCCAAAGAATTTCAGAATGCTTCTGCGTGGAAAAGAGATTAAGCACCACAATATTGTGAATGACATGATGCTAAAAGAGGAGGTTACTTACAGGCCACAGTATTCAGATTCTAATCGCGCTTTGAAGGATAGAGATGTAAGGCTTCAATGCTGATTGCAGAACTTTTATGTGAATGTTGCCAAATTCCATTTCTTCAAATTGCTTGTCTGGTATTTTTTACTGTTTGTGTTTTTTAGTTGGTTGCTGTTGTGACAATTGGGTTTGTAAAGGATGCCAAAGATCATATTGATGTTCAAGGGTTTAATGTATATCACAAGAATAGACTGATCAAGGTTGGTATTTAACAGTCGGAACTCTCAGATTAATATATCTGTCAAAGCTTTTCTTTTTTGGGGACTGTTTAAGTGATTAATGGTATCCTTTGTATTTTTTATCAAACCAATTTTTTTCCTGATTTTGTTTTCTTTTCTCAGCCATTCTGGAGAGTTTGGAATGCCACAGGAAGTGATGGCCGTGGAGTCATAGGTACCTTATTTCTTTATATTCCTATGTTTCCGAAGCTTTTCGAACATCTCAATTTATTGATGTTTAATTTAATAACAGGTGTATTAGAAGCAAATTTTGTTGAACCTGCCCATGACAAACAGGGTTTTGAACGTACGACTGTACTTGCTAGACTTGAGAAAAGACTAGTTGACATGCAGAAACACTATTGGTTAGTTGATATACTGAAGTTTTGTTTTCTTGAAAGGATATAATCTCATTAAAGTTCTGATTTATTAAATGCATTATATATCCATCTCATTCAGGTCAACGAATTGTCATCGAATTGGTTATGCTCCAAGACGAAATAAGAAACTCATAAATGGTTCTAAAGATCAAGGTATAAGGATGGGGAAATTATTACTTGGAATTTTTCTGTACAAGATAGCCTTGTAGTTCAAATCTACTCTCCCTACCTTTTTTTTCATCAAATTCTGTTTTCTGCTGTACTTATGCTAGTTTGTCTGTGTTACAGATAGTTCATCAGAAGAATCTCTTCATTTGTCATCCAGGCCTTCTGGCAGGAATGCTTCTCATCGCGGTGTGCCATCTGTTGGAAATAGGACTTCTGATAAATATTCTTCTTTTTTAAAACACAGATCAGCAGGTAAAAACCAACATTTGTCCTTAGTTCTGATAAAGCAGAGGGTGCTAAATGCACAGATGGCCATTTGTTTTACTCTGTAGAAATTGGGCATAGAACTTTTGATGACGATGGAACGCCAAGGCACACTAGCCAATCTGGATTGCATAGGACACGCGCAAGTAATGAAAATGATTCTGATAATGAATGCACTCATACCAAGGGGCCACTTCCTGGTGGCTCAAAGCACATTCCCTCGAAAGTGAGTTTACCTTGTTTTTATTTATTTATTGCTTGAAAGTGAGCTGGTGGCTCAAGCACTCAGCTCTTTGCTACCAGTATGGGTTTTTACATTTATTTCTTTATTCATTCTTTTTTATTTGTCTTTTTCCTTCTTATCATAGAAGCTTACTTAGGTAACCATTTTTTTCTTTAAAAAAAAAAAGGTATGCAGTTTAGCTTAAATTTTGGAATAAATAATGTGTAGAAATTATTGTCTGCTCTTGCAAGCTTACAAGTCCACAGCCTTGCAATGTCTTAAAATTCAATATTGCTGTTTTTAATGAGAGATTGACAAATTAATTGCTGTCTATATTACCTTGTATTATATGGGTTTTGTCATTGTAGAGATAAAAGGAATAACAAATTGATTGTATTGCATTAAGGATTATCTCCTTTATATATAGGAGAACACAAAGATAAATAGATAACATAAAGATAAAAGGATAAAATAAAGATCCATATAAAGATCCATTTACTCTAACACTCTTCTTTTAACTAGAACATAAATATCTAATATGCCAAGCTTATTATATAGTGACTTCAAAGGTCCTTAGAGATAAATTCTTTATGAAAATATCACTCTATCTCATATTTTCTTGGCGAGGAACATGATGTTGGCAATAATATTCTCCTTCATACTATTGACAAGTCAAGAAATTATGTGATAATCTGTAGCAAACAGTCATCATAGTGGGATCTTTTAGAAATGGCAGATTTAGAGTAATGTGCTTTGTCCTTTGGTGAACGTCACAGAAAATAGTGAACGACTTTGAATACCATGCAAATTTCGAAGCCATGCATCTTATGGTGTGGTTGACGATGGATTCATGGAGGAGGTTGCCATCAAAAAGGAGAACAAATGTAGCAGGCAAAGAGATAAGCAGTCACGATAGGCAGCACAAGACCTCTCACTGCACAAGAGGGGTGTTTATACCATTGAGGATGTCATCATAGAGGAGAACAAAGGTAGAAGGCAGAGTGAGAGACAGTTATGAGAGGTAGTATAGGACCTCTCACGGCATAGGAGGGGTGTTTATATCATGAAGGAAGAGGAGAAATAAAGGATGGAAGAGAACCCATTGGCCTACATAATTGGTGGGAATAACAGTAGGCTGATCCTGCACGGGCAGGAACTGGCGGTTGGATTGTAGGTTTAGGGTTTTTTTTATTAGGCCTGTACTCTTGATAACATGTAGAGAGAAAAGGTATAATAGATTAATTGTATTGTATTAAGGGTTATCTTCTATATATATATATAGGAGAACACAAAGATAAAGGATAAAACAAAAATCCTTATAAGGATCCATCTACTTAACTGTCATAATGAAGTTTATTTCATATGAAAACCTATTTTTCCATGTTTATTTATTTCTTCTGGATGTAGAATGGAGGTTTTGGTAACTAGGTTATGTGGTTAAGCTTAAATAAATATTCCTAGAATTGGATATTGTCTGTGTAAATTTGTCCCCAAATTTTCTGTCATGCAGAGCTATTTACACGTCTTTGAAACAATTCATGTAGAGCTATTGCTTAGTGTTTTAGTATTCTGTTGCATTTCCTTGTTGGTCAATGTCTATTTTCTGATTTTCCTACATTAGGTATCTTGTGCAAAAATTTTACTGCTTTGGAAGATCCTTTTTGTGCAGTCTTGAACACGGATTTTAAATTTCAGGGTTGTCTTGCATTTTTGTCAATAAAAACTTCTTTCCTAACTTTTATGCATATCATGAGAGTGCAGCTTTGCAGAAGTCTTAGTTCTCACATTTTTTTTCTAAAATATTGACATTAGATTTACTTTTTCAGTTTTTTTTCCTAAGGACATGAATGCTTTTGGGAAACAATGAAATTCTGGCAGCTGTGCAAATCTTATTCCATGCTTTGCTGTTTCACTATCAGTTGTATAAATGGCTTGTCTGATGTATTGACATCTCAAACATCTGTTTCTTGGCAGGAGGCTGGGAGTCGACACGACAATGGAGTCATATATAGTGAAAATTTGAATATTGAACAATTAAAAGAAGAAAATTGTAGGCTGAAAGAAAGGTGAATATGCGCCTGTTCTGGTTATTCTTATATAATTCTCAATGGTTGTCCATACTATCTGAATTCTGCGTTGAATATTGTCAGATTGAAGAAAATGGAGGAATCTATGCTTCAAGACTTGCAAAAAGAGAGGGACCAGAACAAATCACTTGCTGAAAAAGTAATTGCCCTTTCAAATAATAATCCATTGCTTTTTTTCATGTGTTTATCCTTTTTTTATTTCTTATAAATACAAAATCAACACTTGGGAATTGCATATTAAGTGCCAAGATAGTTAATTTTACTTCTACTAAAAAAATGTGCACATTGGTATCGGCATGAACCATTGTCTATTTTACTGCTTTTAATACTTGGAACATTTAACAGTTACCTTTATATGGCTTTTCTGCTAATTTGTGTAAAAAGATTAAGGTATAACAATTAGTGGAAGCACAAATACATGGCCGAAGAAGGGGTGGTAACCCAACATCATGTCTTTACTCCCAACCTCATTGTATAATATCCAAGGTTACCAGAACTGGACCAGACTTTTATGTGGCCAGTCCAGTCCAGTTCATCAGTCCAACTGGTTTGACTGGTTTGACCGAATGGCATTAGGATTACATCATGAGTGTAATCTAAAATATCCACCAAACAAAGCATAGCTCATTCATTATTACTCTAATTGGGAGGCCATGGGTTTGAATCTCAATGGGTGCAGAATTAAAAAAGAATCTAAAAAATCCTAAAAAGCAGATTGGTTCAACTATCATAAATGGTTAGTTCACTGGTCTAATTGTTTGGTTTACCAGTTCTCTGATTCAATGGCTCAAGTGGTTCAACCATAAATGCGCTTCACCCTTCCAATCACCGATCCAATTTGGCCAGTCCAGTCGGGTTCTACTATCATTGATTATATCTTATCCCCTTACAATTTTTATGAATATACTTCTACTCTTCCATGCTCAAAAAATGTTCTTCACACTTGATCCTTTTTTATATTATTTATAATTATTATGTAAACATAATGTGGAATGAGTCACAAAAATTCTTTTAGGCTCCATATATTGTTAACTTAATTTCCTGCATCTCTTGATTAAACCATTCATGTGTTATTACAAACAGGTTCTTTGTTAATAAAAAATTCTGAAATAAAAAAAAATTGGATATCTGATTACTGGGTAATTGCCTTTGTAAACAGTGGTGCTTGCGTTTTGTGTGTTCCTAGCAAATGACATTGCTTTCCATCTGTTTTTTGTATTGACATGGACACTAGGTCATTCTTGTAGTATCAGATATTTACTACCATAACCTGATGGTATAATCTTTAGATTTTTTCCCAGTTTTGATTACATCCCTCTGGACCATTTCTTGATCAATTTCTTTCCTTGATCAGCTGGAAGAAACTGAAAAGAAACTGGAAGCATTAAACACTGAAACAGAGGCTTTGATTGATATATTTTCTGAAGAAAGAAGCCGCAGAGATAAAGAAGAAGAGTCATTGAGAAAGAAGCTACAGGTGAGGATCCTCCATGTACTCCTATGTTGTATTTGCACTTTTATATTTTATTCAGTTTTCTTGTGGTTACTTCTCTTGGAAAGTAATGGGTGAAATCTCCTGTACTATTAACAAAACAATTATTTCTTTCAGGATGCATCTACCACTTTACAAGAGGTTCTACAGAAGGTGGACAACAATAATGACTCGAGATCAGGAAGTCAGGATAAGGGTGCCTTAAGTGCCGAAAGTTGACTGGTTTATATAATTGTAAAAAAGGTGGTTCTGTTTGTGCTAAAGCCGTCAATGTAGATCTGATATGTTTTGTGTTTCCTAACATAGCCAGGTGGCCGTGCTAACTAGTTTTTTTGTATAGAACCTTTTGCGCAAGGGCCTTGGTACCACCGTCTCTTATTGTGGAGGGATTATGCCATTATGGTATATTTGTTACCAATTTTGTCGAACCTCTCCTAGGCTCCATAATTTCTTTTCTCATGTACATATGTTGTTAGCATAGCGTTGTCATATTCCCTTTTTGTGAAATAATTCTCTTCATGTTCAGCTTCATTTGGTTGCTGTAAATATCTATTTCATGTTGGATTTGAAATTTGTTCAGTTATTATTTACAACTAAATAAGGAATAATATGGCATGATCGGTCATGTAAACAGAAAGATCCTCGTGCTTAACCTTGTATTATTTTGGCAAAGTGGATTTGGACGCTTGAAACAAAAACACGTGATTTGACTAGGATTTTCTGGCTGTTGGATGCTATCGGATTAAGCCCAAATTTATTTTTTCGAATGGTTCAATTTCATAATTTATGGTTTGGAAGTGTGCAATTGCAACTACGGTTCTGTTGTTCGTTGGTGTTTATCTAATCGCCCATCTGCAGTATTTGATAAGTAGTGTTTGGTGAGGATTCTGATTTTTTGTATTCTCACAAAATCTACGTTTGGTTTGTGCCCCTTGTTTCAATGAGTAAGATGGGTTATTCATATTTTATTTGATGGTTAAAGGTGAATTGAAAGTGAATCGGTGGTAATTATAAGCATCTCCTAGGAAAAAACTAAGTTGGTTTTCTTTTGTAGTTAGGTATGACATTCACTAATGATTCCTGTCAGAATTATTAGCAATCACAGTTATGTGATTGCCATTGCCACTATATAAAGTTCATTTTTTTTTTATAAGAGTCGTTCTTTGCAGCTGTTTATTTGGAATTTAACAGATTTTGATCGTTTAGGTGGGTCAAAAGAGAGTGAATGTACTTTTGACCCACCAATTTTTTGTTTTCGCCGGACGTAACCTAAAGATCAGTGTCCGATTATGACATGGTGCGTGCTAAATTTTGAAGGTTTATTTTTCCTACATATTTACCATTTAAAATTAATGCACTACGAAAGAACAAGCCACCATTTAAAATCAATTAGCAGGGTTGACCAGAGTTTTGTGATTTCTTAGGATCTACCAGGAAATAAAATACTAACAGTATTGATGGTGAGGATTGCTTTCATCCTGTAGACTACTATGTCAAGAAAAAAAGGTGTGGTTTGGGATCAGGCCTGACCTATAGGATATGATTTAATTGTAATGGAATTGTTACCACACTTCTAACTTTTCACACATCTTAAAATGGTAACGAAAAATTGATATCAGAAATGGAACTCTTAGTGGACGCTATGGGTCAATGCAATATCGGGGTTGGTTAACCACATGTTCAACTTAATTTATGAGGTTATTTTTTTTTAACAAGTTAAATTAGAAATCACGTACAACCTCGTTGTTCTTATTTTCACATGAAGATTATTTAGTGCAAGATTCGACTCCCATGACCAAGTCATCAATCAACTCCATGGAAAGTGAAGATTGGAGTACATACTGACATCCATCCAGCAAGCAAGCAACGGTTTACAAAATCTTTGTCCAAAAGGATCTCAGGAACATTTTGCCGTTTTCAAAAAAGGGAATCTCAGGAACCAATTCAGGGTCTACTCTGCAGCAGAATAATATCTTTTTTTTTTTTTGAAATCAGTAGATATATATTTTTTCTCCCTGCAGTGAGATTCAAATCTGAAAGGGAGGTGTGAGTTCCACTCTCCTTAACCAACTGCACCATAACAGTTGGTAATAATATCATCTTTTCTCTCATCTTGTTGTTGTTCACCATGGTTGGTGTTTCTAGGCTATCATGGAGCTCCAACCTCTCCCTCTTCCCCTCTACGACGAAGACAACACCATCCACATCTTCTCTTCCTCCTCTTCCCCGTTGAATGTCCTCGTTTGTGGCGGTTTCCCTCTCCAAGAGGACCTACACAGAGTGGTGGAGCCAAAAATAGAACCATGATGGAACGATCCTTTGTAATATATATGTTGTTAAATAAAATTAAAAAAATAAAACTATCTTAATAAAAATAAGAATGATTTTTAGAAACAAAATGTCATCTCCTTTCTTTTTTTCATAAAGTATCAAAAAATATATCTATTAAAATATGAATATTTATAAAAATAATCCTTAAAACACAATTTTAATCTTCATAAAGTACCTAAAAATATATCTAATTATTATAAAACATGGATATTTACAAAAATAAGATATTTAGTCTTTATAAAATACCCAAAAATCAACGTAGTTGTTAGTAACGTAGATATTAATTAAAATAAACACTAAAATCTTAAGTAACTTTAATCTTCAATAAAGGTGAGTCATTCGCACAATCACATCAATGAGCTCATCAATCAATATATTATTACTAATATTTTTGGTAACTTTTTCGATACAAACAAGAAATGCATCTTTCATCTTATCACGAAGTTTGATTTTAATTAGTTTCAAAGTTGAGAATACTCGTTTAGTAGTTGCACTTGAAATGGAAGAGTTAATGCAAGACAAATCAATTTATTTGTAGAAGGATAGACATTTGACTTCTCAATTTACGCCAATGTCTAATAAAGTTAAATTTTTCCTTGATTCATGAAGTCTTAAGAATAAAATTTTTCATTCAAATTGTAAGCATCATCAACTTTGAATCATTTGTAACTGTCCTTAGGATCAAAAGCATCACTTAGAGTAAGAAACTCTACAACATTATTAGGAAATCTATTGTTTAAGTCTTACAACATAGAGTCGATTATTGTAATAAAATGTCAATCGAATAGTGATGCTCTAATATATTACGATCATTTTGACTAGGAGATCAATCACGTCTTACAATATGTCGAGTATGTAACTTAAGAATCTTTATAGCATATTTTACAAAGCAAAAGGAGGAATCTTTATACCATGTTTTTCATAGAACACTTTTTCATTCTCTTGTAAGGGATCTCAACAATTCTCTAAGACGTTTTAAAATTAAAAATTACATAGGTGAAATGATTTACATTATCCCTAACTTTTACTATTTGCTAACCATACATTATAATATTTCCTTTTTTTTAAGGGGGGACGATTACCCTAGCATACACCTCTCCACCCCTACCACTAGACTATCCAAAAATAAGAAGAAATATTAGCCGTCTCAAAGGTCTCCACTACCTTCCTTTGTCTCTTCTTTTCCTTTCTGGCTTGCTTTTGTGTAGGGTTGTCAATAGGTAAGAAATTACATGTATCTGTTTCGTTTTGGTCTATTTCACTACTAGAAAAATAAGAATTGTGAGGACATGTATCCTCATAACGTCTTTGTAATGTCCTCGTAACTTCCTTATTGAAAGTATTTGCGAGAACATTACATTCTTGCGTTACCTATTAGCACTAAATTGATCTTGTGAGGACATTTCCTTGTAATATGAAAATAGATTATTTTATGACGACATAGCAAGGACATATATTCTCACCATGTGGCAAGGACGTATGAAAGGTGAAAGGTAATGTAATCCCTTCATGTGGTGCACACACACATCCAGTGTGCCAATGATACGTACTTGGCCTCTGATATGTGATTTATTATAGTACATGTTGACATCAAATTTTAATATACCGCAAGTGCATGATGTATTATGTAGTATAATAGCAAATACGAGTCGATCCTACATAGAATAGAGTAATATAACAAATATTAAATGTCAGATATTAAAGGAAAAGTGATGAAGTTAATGAATATGATTACGGATGATTGATTTAAAACAACGATTAAATTCTGAATATTAGAGAACTAGGATTTTCGAATCCATTCATGTAAGTACAAAATACACCATTAAATCCACTCTTTATCTCTCTTACTAATCTAAATATTTTAACTTAATGACTTTTATCTTAATAAGTATAATCTATATGCAATACACCATGGAATATCAAGTAGGAGATAAAAGCATACAAATTAAACTAAATCAAATGATATACATTAGAACTAAGTTTATACACATGGTCCCTAATTATTCTTCCTAAACATAAACTAAAAAATGTAATTAATATTAGTCCATCAAAGTTTATCAATATAATAGAGATTTATGCAATATACATCTAGCTTAAGTACTCATGACATTAAAATATAAGAAGATAGAGGGAGATTTAAT
Source organism: Posidonia australis (assembly GCA_024699735.1). Classification (NCBI taxonomy): domain Eukaryota; kingdom Viridiplantae; phylum Streptophyta; class Magnoliopsida; order Alismatales; family Posidoniaceae; genus Posidonia; species Posidonia australis. The sequence goes on along the minus strand of JAMKQA010004525.1, from coordinate 8,263 downwards.
TACAACATCTAAAATTTACATTAACTTCATCAAAATCCTAAATCTAGAATTTAGTTGCATATGGAAATGATAGAAAAAAAGACTTAAATATATAGATTGAAATACAAGATATAATTGAAGGGAAATAATTTTTTATTAATAAAATCTAGGATTTCAACAAGGAGAACAATTGAAGTTCTCCTAAATAAAAGAGGAAAATAATCTAAATTCGAGTCTAAGCCTCAGGGATAAAAGATTCTCCTTTAAATTTATAACGATAGTCTATTTATAGACTTACTAGGGCATCTGACACGTCGAAAATAAATATAAATCAAAACTTTAAATTCTAAATTCAAATAATAGATATCTACAATTGAATAATATGTAACTCCGAAAGACTCAGTCAAAAATATGATCTATGGGTACCTCGAAGGCACCATCTTTGCATGTGGGTGCTTGGGAGGCACCAAAATAATTCAGAATTTAATCTAGCTTGTTCTGTTGGTTTAGCTTCTATTTTTCAAAATATTTAAGTATATGAAAATTTAGATTTGAATGCTTGATGTAGATTCACATTCTTTTTGTGAATTTTTTTTGCTAGTTCAAATATAATCTAAAATTCAATTCAGATTCGAATTCTTTACACATTTATTCTTTTCCTCTCATTTTTCTAAGTTCTATCTGAATCTGTAGGTTCCTACATAATTTACACAAAATACCTTTAGTAGTATTATTTATATACAATAATCAATAAATATGAGGAATAAAATATGTATGAATTATGTGTTCATCATGTGTGAGTGTGTGTGCATAGTGCATCTTGATGTATTATGCAATTAGTTTTTAATTATCCTACTTATTGATCTATTACAAAGTAAAATAATATGGCACAAAAAACATTTAGAAATAATAAAGAATGCTTCATCTAGGAAAAACAAAACATAACACAAGAAACACAAAAGCAACACATTCTCCAAAATTTCTTCGTGCATGAAGCTAAATTTGGCATACATATATATTTATACATGCTGAGAGAGATGTAGCTTGCTATTGGTGTTAAATTCTAATGTTGATTAAATTACTATACGTATTGATTATGTGTAATTTTAATGAAAATTAACAAGAACATGAGAGTCATTTTTCTAGTCATGTGTAACCTTAACGATAACAAATTTTAATGAAACATGAGTCGTCCTTCTAGTATATGTCAATCTGTAAAATTGTCTGTGTTTATGTGTAGAATTTCTAATAGTGTTAGAATTTTTTTTTTTTTGCTAAACGGTAGTTAGTTTTTCTTTCTATTACTTTAATAAAATTACAACCACAGTATTGCAAAGTATTGCGTCCAACAAAATATTACAAAAATGGTACCCCGTTACTCAGCAGGTGACAAACAACCAAAAGTAGCAGGATCTAAGTTTTGTAGTGAATAAAGTATACTGAAAAGAACACAGAACACAACACAGCCAGTGAGATGCAAAATCAATTAACCAAAGGTTAATCATGGTCTGGAATAGCTGGAGTGCCAAAGTCCATCTCTCTACTCTGTTGGAATGCAGATATTGCCATTAAATTCTCATTCTTTTCAAAACCTGTAGCCAAAGAGTCTACCAACAATGAAACAATGCAGAAATATCTTATGAACACAATTGAAATCACAGCAATTGCAAGCTGCATAGTATTAATTAACCAGAAGTTAATCACGCATGGGAAGAGCAGGAGTTCCAGTATCACACTCCATCTCACTTTGGAGATTGCTGGGAGCCAATGAACTATGCTCCACATCTCTGTTATGCTGATAAGATGATGTTGCTCGTGTATTTTCACTTTTTTCAAAACCTGTGGCCAAAGAGTCTACCCAACAGAGAAATATCGTTGGTAATCATATAGGAATTCTTATGTATACCCCTAAAAATTCTATTTTTTCTCTTCTGTCAAACAAGCCATAAAGCAAGTTGAACAAAGGTATGAGCACCAGTAAAAGTAGTATCAAATTTCAACACAGAGGGGATCACGAATAATTCCTCAATAGAATTAAAAACAGGATGTATACATCCAAATCAGAGGAGGAGGCAGGATTAAACTCCCCGCAGATGGCAGGAATAAACTCTTCCAAAGTTAAGGACGGCCTGGGAAGATACTCAACCCTACAGGGCACCGTCGAAAAAGGGCATCTCCCGTTACTGGTGTAAAAAGACCAGACAAAGCTAGATCAAACTGATATGCATCACGATCTGTGATTATCAGCAAAATAGCAATATATTGTAAAAATGAACCAATCACCACGAAGCCACCGACAAAGAAAAACGGCATCAATAGTAGCAGCAGGCCTATATCGCCCAACAGAGAAGGAAGAGGGGCAAAATCAGCTAGAACATGCAAAGTAAGAAATCTGCCCGTCTTGCACCAAATAAGACGCAAATCATTCGACAAATCGTCGAAGTAAAAGGATGGAGCAGGGCAGAGCAAAGAACCAGAGAGAAAGTCTGGTTCAGCCCCGAGGGGGAGGGAAGATGCTTCCCTATGCCGCGTACCTGCCTTCTCTTTTTCCGTCGGCAGAGGTAACCTAGTCGAAACCCTCCCCGGCTAGATGACCGCTGCCCATCTCCGACGACGTGAGGCGATCCACCCCCCTGTAGACCTCCGTGACGGCCAACAGTCGGAGACCGGTGGCTGGAACAAGACGTTCCTCTGTCCGGAGGCAAGGACGAGATCTGAGGAAGAGGAAGAGGGGGCGCTGCTGCTGCTGCTGTTGCCTCAGTGCAGACGCTCCCGATCCACAACCTCCGCTAGAGACCGGTGCTGCTCCCGATCCACAACCTCCCCCATCCCCCTCAAGGGACGAGATCTGAGGAAGAGGGGGCGCTGCTGCTCTGCTGTTGCCGCCGCTCCCGGTTTCTCAGCGCAGACGCTCCCGATCCACCACCTCCGCTGGAGACCAGTGCTGCTCCCGATCCACAACCTCCCCCATCCCCCTCAAGGGACGAGATCTGAGGAAGAGGGGGCGCTGCTGCTGCTGCTGTTGCCGCCGCTCCCGGTTTCTCAGCGCAGACGCTCCCGATCCACCACCTCCGCTGGAGACCAGTGCTGCTCCCGATCCACAACCTCCCCCATCCCCCTCAAGGGACGAGATCTGAGGAAGAGGGGGCGCTGCTGCTGCTGCTGTTGCCGCCGCTCCCGGTTTCTCAGCGCAGACGCTCCCGATCCACCACCTCCGCTGGAGACCAGTGCTGCTCCCGATCCACAACCTCCCCCATCCCCCTCAAGGGACGAGATCTGAGGAAGAGGGGGCGCTGCTGCTGTTGCTGTTGCCGCCGCTCCCGGTTTCCCAGCGCCAAGAACCTCTGTCCAGAGGCAGGGACGATATCTGAGGAAGAGGGGGCGCAGCACAACCTCCCCCATCCCCCTCAAGGGACGAGATCTGAGGAAGAGGGGGCGCTGCTGCTATTGTCCCCTAATAGTGCTAGAATTATGAGAAGCTTTTGGTTTATTATAAAAACAACATTTTTTTTTACTATCCAAACAACAATGCTAAGTACTCCTCAGTGACCGACAACAAAGTGTTCTTTCCTAGCTTATAAACCAATGTCAAAATAAATATTAGAACCCTAAAACAACATTTTTTTGTTCTTTTTTTTATTTGGTATTCTTTCCTAGCTTATAAACTAGTGTCAGAACAAAGATAACAACCCTAAAACTAGAAGCATCAAACTAGAGAAGAGATGATGGAAGGAGATGATCCAATGTTGATCTAGAACAACTCAAGCTTTGATCATTTCAATTTTGTTCTGTTAGTCAGATTTCACTTCCTTTTTGTTGTAGTTTTATTAGTTTTGAAGCAAGCAAGAACAACTCAAGCTTTGATCACTTCAATTTTTTTTAGAAGAACAAGGTTCCCAAACAATACGAGCATGTAAATATTTTGAACAAGGTTTCACTAACCTTCAATGAGAAAGAAGTCGACGAGTAGGGGCAGTCGGAGGAGTGGTGTAGGTGGAGGCAGAGAGGAGTTGCAATCAGAGGGGAGGTGACGGCGATGGTCAAGAGGAGTTGATGGCGCCAGAGAGGAGTCATAGTTGGCAACAATTGAGAAGGAGGGGTAGCATGAAAGAGGAGGAGAGGGTGGTGACGTCAACGAGGAGGTAATGAGGATTCAATGGCGAGGAGGAGGAGAGGATGTGAAGGAGGAGAGGCTGTGGAGGTGGATAGGAAGGAAGGAAGGAAGGAAGGAGGAAAGGTTGTGTGCCTGCATGTGAAAAGAAAGGAAGGAAGGGAAGAAAGGAGAGAAAGGCCTATAGTTTGAAATTTTAAGTCAAAATTAGCGAGAATACATCTTCGCTAAATATAGAAATTCTACTAGTGTTGTATCATGAGGATGTATCCATGCTAAATTCTCACCAGAATATTGCAAGGACATATCCTCACTATGTCTTCACTATTTGTCTTTGTTAAAAGTTCGCGAGGACTTGTTCTCACGATGTGTCATCGTAAAATGTAGAATTTCTAGTGGTATTTGAAATAGGTATAGGTAATAATTCCTTATCCAAAATTATAATTTTATCTACCTTACCCATTACCCATTTAACGTTAACATAATGGATAAGGTATTGAAATAGGTTTGTTTCATATTTATTCTACCCATTATCCGTTTAGTATAAAGATACATGTGTGCATGTATTAATTATATAGAGAAAGATCTTGATCATAAATTAAATCATTTTTATTTTGATCAAGTACATTTATACATGCAACTAATTTTAGTTGAAAAGTGCAGTTTTTATGGGCTTAATACATTAATTTAGTTGACAATTTTTTAATTAATGATATTTTAGATGTGTAATTAAACCTTGAGGCACCATTATAATACTTTTGAAGCCTTAGTCATTAAAATAGTATTTCACTCAGGCACCATTTAGTAATTTTTCCTTTTCCCATGTGCAAATGTGGAAAAGGTTGTGTTGATTTTCTATTTTCTCGAGGATTGGAAGTTGCAAGTTACGTTAGGTTAGTTTTTTGGCTGACGAGGAGCCTGCTACTAGGCTTAGCCCAGTAGTAAACCATCGGTTGGGTAGAATCCCATAATCCATTTGAACCGAGAAAGTCTAGACAACTGCCTATACGGGGAATACTTGAAAATCTAAGAACCCAAGGGGTCAAATACAAGATCTTCAGGTGTAAGAGAGCCCTCGCAACGACAACAGCACTACGAGCTACTTAGGGTTAGTTTATTCTGTTCCTAAGTTTGTGTGTGATCAGTGATCAGTGATCAGTGAAAGATGCCATTTTGTAAGGAATGGGGGTTTAGGAAGGCATGTTGTTATTTATTATAGTAAACGAAGCGAACAATATGTTCGTAAAGCAATGTTCCTAAGATCAATATGGCTAACCATAAGTAGCATACAACTACATTCTTAATTGCAAATGATATCTTTGCTTTATTGTTTAATCAGGGCCTACCTTTGTGACTTCAACGCTTCACTGACATTTTACAACAAATAAATTAGACATCTCTTGTGAGTGTAACATGCATTTTTTATAACAACATAAATGTTTGTTGGTTCAGTTAATATGCCATTCTCCAAGTTTAAGTGATGGATCAGGTAGTTCATGTTTTTGAAACCAAAGCATAATCTTACGAAATAATTTCTTCTTGAATCAAATTTTCCAAGGAAGGTTCTTACTTGAAGAAATCTCCACAGGATTCTAGTGTTGCATTGCACTCTTAGATACCTACATGATTTAAACTTGTTCATTTGAATTTCAAATGAATGAGGAATGATTGCTGATTTAAAAAGATGAGCAAGGAATACATGATTTCATGATTTCTAATGCTGAGTTAAAATCTAATAAAATATGAGTCAATATAAAATCAATTAAAGTATTATAACTATTTTGTGATTAGACTCATTGAAAGTGATTTATTTGATTTTAGATTTAGCTTATTGACATCTTAAGTAGTGTGGATTTATTATGTAGAGACCATTTGGACATATTTCTATTTATTGATCGATTGAATTAAAAATATGCATAACAATATAGTTTTATAAATAGGAGGTCGTGGTTTCTAAATCCTAAGCTTTTGACTTTCCTTCTCTCTCACCCCATCTTGAGAAAGAGTAAGACAGGAAAAGACTAGTAGTTTGAAAGATAAGATCTTAAACACGTGATCAAGGACAAACGTTCTAGTTTTTATTATGAATTTAGGTGTACTTCTAACTTTATTTATCCTTGATGATTTATCATGTTAAGATCTTGTGTGGGAAGAATATATAATTTTCCCTTTGTGTTCTTCCCTTTTTGGTGGATATCAAATTCATATGACATTTGATTTATTTTTAACAAGTGGTATCAAAGCAAAGCATGATTAAATCATCTAAAAATCTTGATTCATATATGATCCATGTAGAAATCAAGTTTTCATTGATTTTCATATAAAAAATTAGGGATTATTAGGCAACAATGGCCGTAACGGACGTCCGTTCCTATCTCTAGAATCCCTCTTTAGATCAGGGATTAAATGAACATCGGCTAAGTCCCTGTATTGTTCAGGGGGAAAATGGACATCTACTAGATCCTTATGAAAAGGTCAAGGAAAAAACGGATGTTCGTTGCGGATGTCCGCCACCTCTCTGTCTATTTCAGTGTATTTGCGGACGCTTGCTACGGCCACTAGGGCAATTTATGTGCATTCAGTGTTTGTGCAAACACTTGCTAGTGCATAGTTCTGCCAATATATAATAATTCAATTTTTGATCTTTTTTCCTTTTAGATGTTTGATATCTTTGAATAAATTAATTGAAGCAATATATTACCAAAGTAATCTCTCATGTGTAAATTGATTTATTTAGAATATTAAGATGATTGTGTGCTTGAGAGTTATGCGTATAGTAATCAATCTAAAGGAAGGTTACTATTTAGTTGAATACCATACACACCTGTAGCGATAAATATGTAATAATCGTTAGGTTTTCCATGTGGGTAACTAGTCGGCCTAAAGGAAGGCTTGTTGCTTAATAAGATTAATTACCAATATTTGATTACTACATTGAAGAGTACCATGTGTAAGTTGACATTTCTACTCAAAGGCTAAATGTTGATGTTGCGCTAAGTATTTTGAGATAGGCCTCACTGTAAGTTAAATTTATTTTTTTGTTTTTTATTGTTAAAAATTAATATGATTGTTATTGGACTAATTATTCTTTTGGATTTCAATTATTTATTAATTGCTTCAATTGATGCATCTATAACAATCTTAAGCTTCATTAGAGGAAAGTTGAATAATGAATTAAGGAATATTATGCAATTTAAATTGTATTTTACAATTTCAAGTAAATAACAAGTAAATGAAATAAGAGAAAGGATTTGAATGTAGAAAGTATTGGTGTCCTTATAGGTGAACAATGGAGACCTATTTATAGGAAAACAAAGGTAAAAGTTTGTGTCTAACATCTCTCTAACGTTCACAAACGATCACTGGTTCGATATACCGAAATGATTCGGTATATTGATTTTACTCTAAATTCTGCAATAGTCGGGTAATTCGGTAGATTAGTGATTTTTGGTATGTCATTTTGGTCATTTTCAAGATTTTACTGATCAGCTCGATTTCAGTATACCACGTAATTTCGGTATGCCGAAATACCTTGTTTTAGCCCAATAATAGCTGTGATCTATGAATGATGAGTTTTAGGACTAAGGCTATTTTTTAAGGCACAATAGGGATATTTGGGACATTATTACAAATTCCTAGAATACAATATATTACAATTACATTACACTTAAATTACAATAAAAACTTGGTCTTCATTCTTTAATATACTTTACTTGATTTTGCACATATGCTCCTTCTTAGTCCATTTCTCCTTCTTCTTTTTGCAAAGTCCATGGGAACTCTCTTTTGACCTATTAAGAAGGTTAGCTCACAAATATGTTTTATTATCATCAAAATCGAGAGCTAGCTAAAAAGCCAACAGCATCTATTTCCATAGCTGCCAACATTGATTCAATCATCATGCTTAATGACTGTAGACACCCTGATTTTGAGGTGACCCAGGAATGAGTGTCCCTATGTTGCTTTGGATGCGATCAGCCCTTAAACCTAGCCCCAAGCTTATTAGCAAGCCAGAACCCAGAAATTTGTGAGGTAGCTGGGCGCACCAAGTTGGCGCACCAAGGTGGCGCACCTAAGTGGCGCACCAAGGTGGCGCACCAAGCAGGCGCCCAGCCGTTTCCAGAGTGCGACTGTTGACCTTCCATCTTCCGGCTGTTACCTTTGCCAACGAAT